>APFE030297546.1:117517-168786 GCA_000404065.3 Pinus taeda
TGCATGGCATCCTTATGGTCGGCGAGAAATCCCTCCTACGTCAGTCGAGTGGCTTGTGACCTACTTTTGCGCATAAGAAAAAGAAAAAGCTATAGAAATTCACTAAAGACAACCAGACTTTGGAGCAACCCCACCATAGTGGACGCATGGCTCTTCACCCACAACTTACCGTACACTCTCCGCCCTCTGATTGTCTAGCAAAATCCTCACCACACAAACTCTAAAGACAGTGTTCCTTGAACCGTTTGCAACTCCCTAGCAACGACGCCAAAAATGTCAGGGATTTTATATGTCTTTGGATTCCCTAAATCAAATTGTCAACCTGAGTTCATAAACTTCAAGTTGCACTACATTCTGATTCAGGTTCCAAGCAACTTAGTACGGAATTAAGTACAAAATGTTCAATCTATATATCTAATGATTATAATCAGAAAAGATGAAGTGAAGAAACCTATTTTACTGTAATCTAATCTATCTCATTCAAAACCCAAAACACTATTCTATTAACTATAACTCATTCAACTCAAAAAACTGTATTCAGAAATGAAACTGACAACTATCACTACTAATGCTCTCAAACCAAACTAACAGTAACCTGATTCGAAATCATTGCACAAACTGATCTCGGGGTTCTATAAATTGAAGCCAATTCAATGATTACTCAAACCAATCCCTATAAGCTTCTTGATTCAACATACTTAACTGAAAAGACAAAACTTACCTTTCTAACTCAAAGCTAGTCTAAATGAATTCAGGCAACTTTAATCTAAGTACAAAACTTTCTACGAAAAGGAGCAAATAACTAGTGATCTATTCAAATAATGATTACACTATAACTCAAATAAATACCACACAGGAAGTCGAAATGACTATGCTGTAAATGCCACACAATTCCTAAGATGTTAATATACAACCTACATTAACAAATAACACTCTGTCTCTACTGGTTCTGGACATTCCACACAGAGCACAATGTTACAAGAGCCTCATGTCACTGGTATACATATATAATCATAAACAATGAAGACATATTTCGGTTTAAAACAAGAGATCAAATTCGAAATACAACAATTGCTTCTCTTGAGAATTTGTTTTAAATTGGAAAGTTCCCTTTGCTAACCATTCATTACTGTAAAAGTGTAATTGCGAAATTGATCATATACAGGAGATATTCATAAAAATGTCCTCAGCTCGCAAAAATTCAGCAGTAATATACTCATTCTTTTCCAGATTTATGAAAACAGAATAATAGCTTAAGTACTGAAATTCTGAGAACTATTTAACAAAACGATTTGGAAATGAAACACAAATCTAGTTACTGAAGCAAAACACACTACTACATACTTGATACTACAATGGTTACATGACTCTGTTCCAGGTCGTGGTGGGTCCTTGCCACTACCCAAAGCAAGTCTTAAGCTAATTCAGTACCTTATGAATCAAAAGACATTACAATTACAAGAAAATAGAAGCTGAGACAATAATTATATTAAAGTTTCAATAAAACATCAGTTTAGGAGTTTGATCTTAACCAAACATAATCAAGAAGCTGATCCACATTTCGGTTCAGCCTGAGTGTATATCTGCTTATACAAAGCTATGCACGAGTGTAACTTTTACGTACAAAAGATCAAGCTTTTAAAGAGTTCAGCCGACGAAAATTGGTTACAACTGATTGAGTTTGAAAAGTAAAAATATAAAATCAGAACTAAGTTAAGCCGTGTGAAATCTCCCGGATAGCTTCGTAGAGATTGCAACCGAACTTAACCCAATCATAGCACTATTCATAAAACCGATTCCGTTTTTGAGAATGAGGAGGCCTGTTTTGGGATGCCAAAGGTTGACTGGGTGTCTGCTGCTAAGTAGAGTACTGAACGAGGTACAAAACTAAGTACAGAATAGTGGGTCTAGAAACGACTGCCTGTTGCGTTGTTGAGTGGTGCTGGACTGTGCTGGAGTGTTTGCTGACCTGTCCACGCACTTCAAATGTCTGCGAGTCCTTTTAAAGATTAGTCAATGTAACTCAAGAGTTATAGGTTCATTTATCATACTCAAACCAATTAAAGACATACAAAAAATAGCACTTAGCAACAAATCTTACCTCCACTGTAAAGTAGTGCGGTTTAGCTAGTGTGGAGTGGTTTTAGGGTACAAGAAGGGTAGAGTAGGGTAAATGACAGTAAAAAGAGTGAAATAAACTGTGAAAAATGGGTACAAAAGTAGGGCCCAACACTGTCCTAATTTATAGGAACTCGCCCTAACTTATAGGAACTCATCCTAACTTATGCAAGAAGTGATGGAGTCACGGTATTTGCATGGGTGAACCCAATGCAACACATCAACAAATTCACAAAACATGCAACACATTAGCGCATTCACAAAAACAATCCCAAATCCCAGGTAAGAGAACTGATGTACATCCAACTTACACGATCATAGGCCTTAGAAAGGTAAAGTTGATGATAACTCCCTTTAATATGTGAGTTTTGATACTATGGATCACCTCTTGTGCCACCCCAACGGCTTGATGGTTATGTGTTGTTGTGAACATAAATATATAATTAATAATTAATAATAATTAGTATATTGAATAGGCAAGAGAGCCAAGGGTTTGCAGAACCTGGAGCAGACAGACCAAGGGTTAAAAGAAGTCTGTGGCAGCAAAGGAAAGGTGCTACAGCGAGGACAACAAGAGTACTAGTGTACCGTGGGCTAAAAGGAGCAAGCCAAGGTGAGTTTTGTATTCTGCTGATTGTATTTTGTATTTGGGCAGATGAAGATCTAATGGACTAGGCCTCAGCCCTAGGGTCTGTCAAAGGATAGGCTATGTACTATAGCTTTTTATCAGGGTTTGTAAATGGCCATGATCCCTGGAATGAGAGCCCTAAGAATTTCTTATTGATGGACTAACAAGGAACGTGATTTGGGCACAATATATCTTGTGTACTGTTGTTGATCATTTTGCTGTGCAAAGTGCTTCATAGTTGAGCATCTCTGGTGCATTTATGTGCTTGGTTAAGTCATAGACCTGACCCAGGATGCAAGGAAATTTCAACAAGTGAATCATCCTTGATTTGAGGAAGGATCACCACATCTCTCACATTGTAGAGAAGACAATGGGAAGAATATTTTGATACAATGGTTGGTTTATTTAAAGTACTTATGTTTATGGACAGATGCACTTGAAGAACAAGTTTTTAGTAATTTACACGAGTAAGACAGACACAATGGTGCGCTACCTTACCAAGGTCACTAAGTTGAGAGGTCAATTGGCTACCATAGGAATGGAGGTGGAGGAAAAGAAGTTGGTGTCCCTTATTTGTGGATGTGTGAAATACAATGGAATTTGGAGCTCTATCTTGGATGCCTTTTGTCCAAGGTATTTGTGCCCATGAGGCTTTGTTGCATTTTGCAATGCTTCGGGATAACTTTGTGTAGGAAAAAATCAAGTTGGAAACCTGTTCAACAAAATGAAAGGAAGTAGAAGGGTAAGTAGGAAGCTTCAAGTGTAGGAGAAAAAACGTAAGTAAAGTGAAATGTTTTAGGTGTCACTAGATGGGGCATTATTTTAGCTAGTGTTTGGAGAAAAAGAAAGGGAAGGGGAAATAGGTTGTAGCAAGTATTATGGCAGGAGTGTATGGGGGATCATCACAATTTGAGATTGCCTTCTCCATGGTCTCTATTTTATCTTCCAATAGTGTGTCAAATTGTTGATATTATGTGGATAGTGGGGCATCAAGACATCAATTATGATAGGAGGCTCTTTGGTAGGATTTAGGAGCAAGAGGGAGGTATGTGCATGTGGTTGGGTGATGATGCTTCATATCCTGTGAAATTCTAGGGCTTCATTTTCTTCCAGATGCCATCAGGTGTTCTCGAGTTGAATGATATTCAGTTTGTTCTTGGATTGAAGAAAATCTTCTTGTTATTTGTTTGGCAGATTACCAATGCAGAGTTTGATTTTAAGGACAATAATGAATTATTAGTGATTGTAGTGAAGCTAATATGAGGACTTTAGATAGAGGTGTGAGTTGGTGTCCTTTATTGGTTGCTGGTTGATCCTATGGCACTTGTACATTTCAATGATAAGTTGGATGAGCCGTCTAGCCTTGAGGAGTTATATGCAGAGCATGGTGGGATGCCATGGAGACAGGTTCAAAACCTATTGTGGAATTGATGATTGATTCCAAGCTTGGAGTCAGTGGTAGCATTGTTGAGTACATGGACAGGGTTGTTGGATTCTTTCAGGGAGAGGGAGTTGACCTTGACATTACTTTTGCTTCAGGTTTCTCTTAAAAAGAGGGCGATGACCTTGTTGAGGTTGTTGCTTCAATTGTTGGAGGTTTTGGGGAGCATGGGTGAGATACCCATGATTATAGCTTGTTGACAACTCTAGAGTCTATAATGGTTGGGATTTGTTTAGTTGTCCAACTTTGTGATTGTGATGGATCTGATCCACTTGTTTTGGTGTTGTATGTAGTTGTGATCATCTTTGCAGGATGTCTTGGACAACTCATGATGTGGCGTTAAGGATTTTTAGCTTATGATGTTGCATTGTGGGATGATTGAGTTTGATAGGTTCTGGGATTTTGTTGCTTTAGATTCACATGTGGTCAATGTTCTTTGGAGATTTGAGATGCCGTGATGGCAATTTCTTTTGTTGGATACAATGATACTTCCAGATCTTACAAGATTGACAGTCAAGCACAAGAGAATGTGAGCAGAGATGTGAGGTTTGCTGAGGATGTGATTGTTGAGGAGCAAAAGAGAAGGAAATGCCTTTGCACTTGTGAGAGCAGAAACATTTTTCAAGTGGAGAACAGGAGGAGATGCTTTTCACTCGTGGGAGACAAGTGTTGAAGAGAACTTGCTTGTTGATGCTTGCTCATTTGAGATCTTTGGTGGTGGCTAGGGTTCTTTTTGTTTTTACCTAGGGGGCTTGAATAATTGTACCAACTTGTGATAAACTGTGAGTTTGTACCCAATCTTACTTTTTCTCTCTCAAGGTTTATTTTCATTGCATTATTTTTGAAACGATTGAGGCTTACATTTGGTTGAAAAATTCACTAATCTTTGGGCAGTTTACTGCATCTAATGCTTGTCAACTATATTGTTAGTTTGCAAACGGTAAACCTATTGTAGAAGTACAATGACTGTTTTATTGTCTTCTTTCTTAGTATTTGCACTTATCTCTCCTTTGTTGCAATAATCTTCAAAGACTTTATGATAAAACAACTTGCATGTGAAAATTGATATTTTGGCAGTTTCAGCCCTACAGTACAACTGTACAAGAGACAGCATTATGGCAGATTACATGGCTCACACATATTTCCAATAAGCTTTCAGCAAGATTTAGTGTTATGCTTTTTATTTTTCGAACCAACGTGAACTCTTGCCCTATGACTTGTCACTTGACTAACTCCATTAATATTTTATCATGCCCCTGCTTGTGTCACGGAGGAAATTATGATTGTGCCACATTTAGCTATTTCTCCACATATACATACATAAATTCATAATATATATATATATATATATATTATATATATATATATGTTATCAGAACTCAAGCAGTCATCTAACTGGTTGACCCCAGAACTGGGAACTGGACAGGAACTAGAAAAAAGCGGGTCAACCAAAAATTAGATGAAATATTCAACTTTTAAAGAAAAACGTATATATTCATGTGAATCCATATGAATCCAAACCATTTATACACAAATATACAAAAGTTCTCATTTATATAGCAAGTATGGTTGCATATAACGGTAACCAAAACAGCGCTTAGCGCAATACATCTTTGAACCAAAATACATCATGAAACTTGCTCTAAATGGCCTCTAGAGTCCAAAAATAAGTACATTATTACAGTACTACAACTACTAGTGCTAATGGCTATCATCAGAATCATCACCCTCCTCATCCTCAGCCTCAAAATGAGTAGCCTCTACAGTGGGACTCTGGTTTGATTTCCCTGGCCCTGAAGGTTGTGATATCTCTCCCTGTGGAGGTGGGTCCAAGTCCATCCAGGAAAGATCTTCATTGTCAGATGCTGATGCTTGACACTCCACAACCCATTTTGATGATGGGTCAAAGTCACCCAAAACTATGTTGCTTGATTTAGGGGTCTTGTTCAGCGATTGATTATGTTGAATATAAACCATGTCATTCAACCATTTTTTCTCTTTAGGGAGGGCCTCGGGTTTCTTTAGAGTTAGGCCATCTCACACAATTAAATTAAATTAAAAAAAATTAGTTTTGAGTGGTCTGAAGTTGTGTTTGTACAAACTGGTACAGAACTGGCCAGTTTCAAGCCACAAATCGGACTGTTTTGGGGGTAAAAATGGCCAAATTTGCTGGTTCTGATAACATATATATATACACACACACACACACACACACACACACTATATCATTCATTTTTATCAATATAAATCATAAGTAAACCAACATATCCAAGAGAAGTTGGTGGCTTCTAGAGATATAAGTATAGCATAGAGTGCAATAATTCCCTGAACCTTCTATCCAGTCAGTTCCTGTACCTGTTTCAGTGCAAGTTAGGGATTAGTACCACGATACATCCCTTTCATTGTCATCCATTATAATCTAGGATATCTCATGAGCTAACATAATCATATCAAGTCTTGTATCCCTTTCTATGTTATCTGGAATGAGAAAGAATGTTGGATCTCTTGCCAATGAACAATCCATTGGGAAGTCAAGTACTTATCCATTGTTATTGATATAGAACACCAAAACAGCTTCTTGGCCCTTAGCGTGTAGGAAAATTTTTTAATATTACCAGCTTATTGAACATTATTGGACAAACGTTTTTTTAGGGATTTAAAATATTTATATGCTAGCCTCATATAGGTACAAACATGACAGTAACAGTGGTCAAATTTGCTGAATTCAGGCTTCAAATTCCATCCCTATCCACTCTAGATTGGCTGGGGAATTGTAGTTAAATCTAGGCAAGTTGCTTTTAGAATTGTCTGCTTTGATCTGCTACTCTGCTACTATTTCACTGCACTAATCTGAAAAATAATAAACCAGTTGTGTATTTGTATTATTTTTGTGGTAATATACCTGGTGCCCTTGCAGCAATTACTGTATATTTAAATAAATATCACTTTGTCTTCAATGGGAAAGTTTTATGTCACCCACAACTCCCTTCCAACAATTGAACCGTCTTTATTGTCTTTAAAATTTCCTTGGATCTTCCGACTATTGCTTGGCTTATCAATGGATAAACATGTGTGATAATTGTCTACTCTGGTCAAAGATATTTTTTGTAGATTAAACAACATAAATTAGGTGGCCCATTAGCTAATGAAACTACTAACGAACATAACTACTGATTGTCATATAGGCCATATACCTTTTGTACAATTTGGAAATTTACTTTTAGGAAAATCTCAGTCTTTCTATCCTAAGTAAAACAAACTAAAGTTTTGGGACCATTTACAGTAAATATTCAGAAGAGGTTAAGTTAACGACTGTATTGAGTTTGTATTTTACCATTTTATAATGCTGAATGAAGCAGTAAATTTTAACAGATAATTGCAAGATCAGAAAATCTTGTCTGAAATAAGTTGTCTTGTGTTGAGAAAACATGCTCACCTTTTCTTAATATATGAGACATGTTTTTATTGCTTTATCAAGCAAAGGTTCTTTCATGGACAACACAATCACAGATCTGATTATTTTGAACCCACCTTTAGTGTTCTATGTTGTTCAGACCATTGGATTTTCATTGAAACTCTGCATTCTCCTGATATGTTATATACATTTACAAATGCATTGTGTATAAATTTGCATGCTTTACTAAGCTGTTTTTGACTTTTTGTTGTTCTAGGCCACCTGTGAAGCAGATTTGTCAAGCCAAAGTCTCAAGGGAAAAACTGCTAGTTCCATGCTAAGTGCCAAGGAAAGAGATGAGGCTGATCGTGTGATAGCAGCCATTATTAGAGCCAAGCATGATGCTCTGAAAATTCCTCAGCTCGATGGTGTTGATGATGTAATTATCCTTATATTTTATAGATGATTCTATAAGCTTCTAAGATCCGTTGTCATTTATAATCTTTTTGGTCAAGGTGAAGAAAAGAAAACATATTTACATATTTTTCCATAGGTTTGAGAGGAATTTGATGCATTACTTCTTTCTATTTGTTCTAATGGAAAGGTGGATGCAAATGAGGACTACAATGCACATACAGAACAGGGTAAGGCCAAGCTGCAGTAAAGACAATTTCATCCGGCTTGCAACTTTACTGGTTTTTCTTGTATGCTTAGTATATCGTAAATGTTTCTGTTGTATGGCAGATCCACTAACTGCAAATAATGCTGCAAAGGAAGTTAAAACTGAAATGAATGAAGATGAAGAACCACCATTAAACGAAGACGATGATGATGAATTTGATGACATTGAACAGGGAGGAGATGAACCAAATACAAATCATTTAGTTCTTGCTCAGTTCGAGAAGGTAACTAGTCTCCTTAACTCTTAATTATGCTCTATATTTTTATATTTGAATACTGCTTTAGGTTTGTTTATTTTGATCTGGATACATTACATTGCTATTGGATTGGAACAGGTTACAAGGACCAAAAGCAAATGGAAATGTACACTGAAGGATGGCATAATGCATTTGAACAACAAAGACGTTCTTTTTGCCAAGGTAATGCTTTGATCTTTTTCTTTAATGTATATGTTCAAAGTTTGGTAAATATGTGATTAACTATCAATTATGTGATGGGCACAGGCAACTGGTGAGTTTGATTTCTAGGGTTTCTCCAAGCATGGAAGTGTTGGAAGGGTGCATGGTGCACATAAATATGTTATTGCGGGTTGCTAAACATGCTTGCTATCGATGTCAACTGGGTTCACAATTCTTTGAGAATTATTATCAAAACTCAAAAATTAGGAACCTGATATTTTGAGAACATGTTAATGTAGGTGGATTGATACAAGTACAATTTTTTCATACCACTTTCCATATTTTATTGTATTTTGTTACTGCTTTTAGTTATAGGAGTCCATGGGGTTGCTTCCCTAGAGTTCATCTCCATCATTGTATAAATATGTTGGCGGCGTAACACAATCCAAAATTTGTTGCTCTGCGATATGGTGAGATGTTCACCGTGTTCAATCAAAGTTCTGATCCTCATCTTTATAGCCCAAACGGCTTTATTGCAGATTTTGTTTCTTATATTGAGCTATTCGTTCAAATTTATTAAGAAAAAGATGAATGATTATACAAGTTCTTTTTCATACTGTACACATTATACTGAAATACATCACTTGATGAATAAAATATGGCTATATGCATGGAGAGTCCGATTTATTATGTTTGGTGTCAGTACCTTTTTTTCAAAGTTGTTTCCTTGTCAATGTTTTCTGCAGAGAAAAAGACATGGATATATGAATGTTTTCCTTGGTAACAGATTGATGGGATTTATGCCACTTTATGTTTTCTTTACGAATGAATACCTCAAATCCTTGGATTGTGCTACACCTAATTTTCAAGGAAATTTCATTTTGGGCATCATTCTAAAACTATTGGTAAGAACGAGGACGATTTTTGTGATTTGGTTCTATAGAGAAAAGGTTTTAGGAGGTTTTGGAAGTCCTGTATGCATTGCCATTGATGTTGTAGATGATACAGGGTCTCGTGTTTATTAGTAAGCTTGTATTACTGTGCGTTGCAATAGAAAAGCTAAGCATTTTTCCTTTAGTATGTTTAATTCTTCTTATCCTCAGTGGATTCGTCCATTTGAAAGGGCTCCTTTTGCGTAAACAAAACATACATTGTATGAGTTTTCTCTTCTATTCATGACTGCTAGATTAGAAGAAAAACCATACATTTATATGCTTTTTCTCTTCTATTCATGACTTGTAGATTAGAAGAAAAAACACATGTATGCACGCTTTTTTACTTTTCTAGTGGACACAATTGTCATACATCGAGTAGGTTTAACTCAGGAATGTGCTCGATTAGAAGAGATACTTGTATGCGTGCTTTCCTACTTCTTCATTGGACACTATTGTTATGCATAGGTCCTTTGAAATGATGCTCAGAGGTAAAAGACTATTTTTATCTCTACCATTTCCATAAAGAAATGAACAGTTACTCATAGGCATACGTTCTTCTCAAGTAAGTTCTAAAAGGATCGAAGGTATACATGTTTTAACTTAGTTCATACAAATGTAATAAAATTTGAATAGTTTTAGGAAAAGTTATATAGAATCAACGTGATGTTTTAACCCAACATATATAGTGGTATTCTCATCTTTAAAATGATTGTCAAGCAAGCTTGATGTACCTGAGAAGTATGGGCAGGAGGAAACTATATTTGTGGATGCATTTTTGTTGTCATTTACAGTTTTCTAACATTAATAAGATTACCTTAGGCAATATTAGACTTTAATAATATTTTAACACTATTGTAGCGTGCCATGGGTTCCAGTTGTAACTACTAATCCTTGTAAATTTTGTGTATCTAAATCTTGTACATGCGTATACAAAGCTCCCAATTTCATTGTATTTCTTCTTCCTTGGGACCTTGACTTCAAAGATGTACAAAATTCCACATAATCTTCGAGTGGTCAATCTAAGTTTTGTTCTTAAACTTATCATGAGACTATCCCTGAAATCCATCTTTGGGCTTGAATACAATCTTTCTAACTTTGAATGGAGATAGTAATGCAAAATGACATTTATGCAAAAGTAGAATATATTGATTTCATGCGGCAATATAAGTTATGATTGACATTATATCGTTTTGTTCTATCTTCTGCATATTTATCCATGAAATGTACACCTGTAATTATTAGTTTTTAAGTCAATGGTTGAGGACACAGAGATCAATAGTGTCTAAGATTACCTCTAGGCAATATTAGATGCCATGGGCCTTCACTTGTAACTACCAATCCTTGTAAACTTGGTGTATCTAAATCTTTAACTTGGGTGTACAAAGCTCTCATTTCTATTGTATTTCTTCCTTATTAGGTTCTCAGCTCCGTAGATGTACAAAATTCCTTCAATTGTAACTACCAATCCTTGTAAACTTGGTGTATCTAAATCTTGAACTTGGGTATACAAAGCTCTCAATTCCATTGTATTTATTTCCTACTAGGTTCTCGGCTCCATAGATGTACAAAATTCTAATAATATTCTAGTGTACGAAATTTTCTTTTAACCTCATCACGAGACTTCAAAGTCCATCTCTGTGTTTCAATGTAATCTTTTGATTTTGGATGGAGATTGTAATGCAAAATGAAATTTGTGTAAAAGTAGAACATATTGATTTCATGTGTCAATGTGAGTTGCGATTTGATGTTATATTGTTTTATTCTATGTATGCTTATTTATCCATGAATTGTACACTTCCTTGTGACTATCAATGTTGAGGTTCCTCGTGTTTAATATGGGAATTTAGATCAATAGTGCCATGGTAATATAGGACCACATGAAGTGGTATTAAAGCATAACAATGCATCCTTACATTTATGCAACTAGCATCATGGTAGTCTCACAAGTTAACTAGCAGTGGAGATGAAAGTATCAGATGAAAGTATGAGAAGCATATATGACCCCCATTTCTAGCATTGACACCTCTCAATTGATGCCCATCTCTATTACCAACACCTAAATCGGATTTTTTGTGCCAACATTAAATGAAGTATGACATAACAAAGGAGGCGCAATTAATTCTCTTAGGGTTAACAACCCATTTAATATCATATATATTTTGTTCAAACATTGCAGGAAGCATCACATAGTCAAAGGAGGCACAATTAATTTGCTTAAATATTCCAAAGGTTAACACCCCATTAATAGAAGATCAAGATTGGCACTTAATTGATAATGTGATAATAGAAAAAAATGTTGATTTTGGGGAAATAATAGCTTCTTAGAAGCTTTGCATACTTAATGTTATCTCTTGAAGCATTACAATGATGAACATGAAATGGAAATATATGTTGCAACCTAGAGATCAAAAGGCTAAATAGCATATTAAGTTCCATAACATATTGGTATGTCTTGATGTTTAGGACATAAAACATGTAAGAACATAAAGTTTGTGGTGGATTTCAACACTATAATGTGGGAGAGATGTGACTTCTTACCATAAATTCTAAAGAAGAGGTTTATCATTTTGTTATTATAATCGGGAAAATTTTAATGCTAAGAACTATGCTGAAGATGCACTTGGGTTTACTATGCAATTGGGAGAATTTTAATGCTAAGAACTATGCTGAAGATGCAGTTGGGTTTACTATGCAATGTTGAGATACCTACTAAGAATCAATAATAAAATACAATATAAAACTCAATGCTTTAGTCACCTTTGCATTACACTATTAGGAAACATGGCTTTTGTAGAACTTGAGTGTTAATCTATGGGCTAAAATTTCTTGAAAGGCATTTATTAAAACACCGAAAGATGGAAATAGAGGTTTTTGTGGATGTTATTCAAAGCTCTTTGTAGAGATTTCGTTAAGGTTTGTTTTCAAGATTTTTTTAATGGTATGGCTTAACAAATATGTTACATCAATATACAATTGATGCAAAGACATAATCAATCTCAACCATAATGGTTTAAATATATAAATCATATACCAAGGCACTTATAAAGATGGTGTCCTATCAAAGGACATGGGCACTATGGTATCACTTTTCGAAGTGACAAGCTTTTTGGTATGCATGAAGCATCAATGCTCCTCTTTAGACATGACATCCAGTCTCCCTCCCTTTCTCATCAGAATTGCGCAATCTTGCTCGTAAATGCACTAGTTCGTTCTCTGATCTTACTTTGAAAGTGTTTTTTCAAAAGCTAATCTATACTTGCCATGAGTGCCTTTTCCCTCCCGCAGGTACCAAAATTGTTGAGCAATTCTCTCCAGCAGTCACTATTAGCATGGCACCCAAGAGAGCTGCCTCAAAAGATACCACAGAAAGCAGTACCGGTGAAGAAGTTGAGAGCATGCCAGTGAACTTGTCAATATACTTAGACACTCAACTGTATGTGGAAAAGGAATCCGATCTTACATGGCAAAAAGTGAACTAATTTTATTCAGCAAAGAACTTTGAAGTGGATCTAAAGGACCAACATGTGTACATTAATGTCCAGAAATCAATGCTACACATGGTTGCATGCATATATCCAACCAACCTGTTGTCGATTTTAGAAAAAGCCTCTAATTGCTGAGATACCGGTGCCTAGAACATCTAGATCTGGTGTGTCTCCGATAATTCTTCAAAGAATAGAGACATCACTTATAACTTTTCTTGCCAAGAGAATTCTGTTGGTTCAATCATCAAAGAAAGACAATCCATGATTTCTTTATATATTCATATATATAGGATACACAACAGCGTAAATGCTAAATTAAAGGACGCCAAACCGCTCAAGGAATTACAGATCAATTACTTTAGTATGAATATGAAAGCAGAAGAAGGGAGAGGAAGTAACTCATCATGTAGAGCTCGAAATATAGAGAATTCCACACTTCTCTAGATTCAGAAAGACACGATGAATATGCAAAAGGAATGGATGCAAAGACTCACAAAGTGCAATTAAAGATTTAGTTTCCAAAGACTTATACAGGCATTTGTGGCAACATCTTAACTCAAAAGAATCTGTAAGAAAACGGTAAACATATATGGCACTTTCATAATGTGGAATTTGAGAGGAACATGAACATTATGAAATTACAACAAAGAGAAGACATACTGTAATCCTGGAACGAAGGAATCCCCATCGATTTTTCATTAATAATCTGAGTAATACATCCTTCAAAGAAGCAAAAACATTCCCAAAAATAACAAAGTTTCCTTTCCAAAATTCTGAACCTGTCTTCATTCGTGGATATCATATATATACAGGGCCTTTAAACATAGGCTATTAAAGAAATAATCTTTCTTGATTTTTGCCATCATTGCAAAATTCGCATATCAAAATTATAGCATGCGCGAGAGCACAACCATTCTAATCATTATAAAATGTCTTGCCAAAAACATGGTAAAGCATAGAGTAAAAATAACTGAAAAGTGAAATAAAAAGGCCATAGGTGGCACAATAAGAGTAATCTTTTAGGAACAATGAGATGATGTTGATGCTTGGTGAGAAGTAATTGGAACCCGAGGATGAACCATTTGAAGTAGCATGGGTTTGAAAAATTGTTCGCAGCGCTGGCACATGGCTGGAGGAGACAGAGGGATAGAGCTGAACTATCTATAATGAAGCCTGAGATGGATCACCCCTGAATGGTCCAATTTGCACTGAAAGGTAATTTTAACCAGCTCGAGAAGATGAAATTCTTTCTCAAGGAAATTCATTATGGTTGTTCTTTTGAGGACCGACGTTTTCTCGGGGGCTGCTCCAATCCTACTTTTGATTTCGATCATTTTTTGGTTATATAGCTCCTATGTGAACAACTCTCCATTCCCCCCCCGCAAATTAGGTAACCCAACTTCAAGAAGCTTGTTGAACTTGTCATCGAAAGCTGCCACCTCTTTTTGTAGCCTTGTAAGGCTCTGTTCTGCTCTAGCTCTGGCTTCTTCTTTTGAAATATCCGCCACCGCATTCATTCTATCAACGATATCTAGTGGCCTTAGCTCCTCAATTGACCTCTTAGTTAGGAAATGAATGTATTTCTTAGCATACTGAGAGTTGGTAATGCTTGCCTATTTGCCATTTAGGAGAGAAGGGGCACATTTTGCACTGAACTTCTTTTGGTTATGTATCAAGGTAATTTGTTCCTAGCTTTGGTTGATCTCATAAATGACCTTGTCCCAGATCCACTGCCTAGCCTCAATGATAGTCAAGTTTCCTTTGAGCCAGGTCCTTAGTTCCTTGTTTCCTTGAGTGGCACTCTGTAGATCTCTAGTGAGCTTATCTGTATTTGCAATCAAAGCTTGGGGTAGCTTCTCTTTCTAAGCTACTTGAGCTCTGGCAGCATCTAAGTTACTCTGAGCCTTCCATAAGTCCCATTCAGATATCCATAGCTCGGTTAATGCTTGAGTGAGGCGATCAGTGGGGTTTTGAGGGTCTTTAGGCACTACTACCGTGCAAACATGAGAAGTGATCCTATTTTGTAAACCAGTGATTGTCAGCTCCAAGGAAGTAACTCTGTTCTTGCTCTTGGTCAGCTCCTGCATTAGGGCATCCTCCTTTTTTCTCTGAATCAACTCAGGAGTTTGAATGTGCTCGCCTCCAGGCATCTTCAATTGTCATCTCAACTCCTGGTTCTCTTTCTGAGTGGTTTGTAAGACAACTGCTACTATTGCCTTATCCTCGGGATCCACCCCCATCTTCATGGTCAACTCTTTATATACTTCCTTCTGTTGAAAAATCGCTCGGGACTTATCTTCTTTGTCTTTACCTTTTCGAAGATCTCCTCTATATAAGTTTAAGCCCAGTTGATGGTCATCTAGTGCTTGTTTATGTCGTTATACACCATTTCTCCCACTTTCCTATGTAAATTGACTTTATCTGCCAAGGGGACACTAGTTAAATCCAAAGATACATCCAAATCCTGGAACTAAGGGCTAGAAGCCAGTGTTTGGATTGAAGGATACTGCAATCTTATCCTCATCTCCTCTTTTTCTAGGTCCATCACAACTAATACAATGGTGTGGCGAGGAGTTGTCTTAGAGGCCATTTCTTGGTGCACCTTTTCTTTTGCTTCCCTGTTTCTCACTTGGATGGCCTTCCCTTGCGACGAGCTTGTTCTTGCAGCATATAGGTTAGCTTCTGATTCCGAGACAACTACCTCGGTCGAGGATGTAGATGAAGCAAATAGTGGTATTTCCAGATTGATATGGAAACCTGGGCTATCATACACTTCTGTTTCTAGTTGAATACACTATTCTTTCTCCTCCTGTTCTTGTTCAGGCCCTTGAATTCTTGCCCTTTTATGAACACGTCCCTCTTCCATGTCAGCTGCCCCTGAAGTGTCAGTAGTCCTCTTTTGTGCTTTGTCCGTGTTGATTGGGGATTCGGTCTCCATCTCTGCGTTAAGAGGCCAGGAATCAAAGTTAGCTTTCCATTCAACCTCGGGCTTAGGATAATGTACATAGGTTGAGGCTTTAATGTTTCCCCTTCTTCAAGCAAGGATGCTTCAGGGATCATAATGCAAAATTTGTCCGTTTTCAAACTCCATGGCTTCGAGCAGGGCCTCAACTATTTTGAAGGCATGTCTGGTACTTATCACAAAAGGGTCTACTGGCTGTCCCATTTTAAAAATGTAACCTTTTTTTGCTGGTACAAAGTGGAGTAGGTATACACTGAGGACTTGTCTGATGAACTCGAGGGAAAATATCCTCATAGGAAGAAATACTGGCATATGATATGGATGGAGTTCACATCTGTAAACCTGAATTTCTGTGTGATCCTCGTAGAGGTACCAGTCTCCAATGGCAGCTTCCTCATTGAGTTGGAGGAGCTCCTTTTTCTCTCAGAAGATTCTGGGAGGTGGGACCCCATGGATGATTTGGTAAGCAATGGCCATGAAAGACGAAATGAAATGAGATTACCCACCCAAAGCCGATCTCTTTTTCGTTGAGATATTCCAGTCAAAGACTTAATTTTGCTTTTTATTAGGGGCAAACACATCGAGGTGAAGGCATTGAAACATCGATGTGAGCATATAGGAACAAGTAGAACAAAAATGAGTAGTAGCACAAATAAGAGGAGACCCTGAAATAGCTGAATTGGAAGCAAATGGTAGCTGAAAGATATCATGGAATATTAAGTTGACACCCAGATTGCTTCATTTTATGTAAACATCCCAAAGCGGCCCTGTTTATTTTCAGGGAAGTGTCTTCACCCATTAGACAAGAAATTGTGGCTAAAACAGTCTGGAACAATGCTCGAAAGAGAGTCAATGGAAATAAAATATCTGGGGGTCGTGTTTTGATCTCTGGAGCGAGAATTTGCCCCAAGAATGATTGTTGCTCTTTGGCTGGGAGCACTACGAAACGACCCGCTAAAGAAGCATCAGTGAACGTATGCATAACGGAGGATTCAGGGAAATTCAGATCTCTTTCGATTAATAGAGGATTTATCGCGAGGATTACAACCCCTGAAGTAGCAATGAAGTGGTTCTTATCCTTTTGATAAGAGTCGGCTAGCCAAGTTACAAACTCAGGTAGGTGATGAACTGGAGGAGACATTTGGTAATATAGTCCAGAATTCACAACCCTAAAAGGGTCCTCATTCCTTACATGGTCGAAAAACATTTCAAAGTGGAGGTCTGTGAGTGGAAGGGACAAAAAGGGTCGGCTATTTGGGTCTCGGTGTCCGTTAAAGGCCCGACACCGGTGCTTTTGACCTCATGGGTGCTATTTGGGTCTCGGTGTCCTTTGAGGGCCCGAAACTAGTGCTTTTGACCATATGGATGAAGCACAGTGTCGCTTGCTTCATCCATATGAATAAAACAAAAGTAACAAACAATGAGGTCGGGGTGTTGGGTTACCTGGAGCCCGTAGGGAGGATTGAAAACGACTTTGGAAGGTGTCCCTGACCTTTGGGAGTGTGTAGAGAGGTGAATCCTGCTCTACGGTCCAGGCAGGAGGTTATTTGACTGAGATTGAAAAATTGTTGTCGGATGATAGTTTTAGGGTTTAGGGGACTTATGCGAAGGAGAGGGATAATTTCCCAGGTGGTGGAGGACGAACTCAGGCATGGGGAGACACATGACGATTGGTGATTTTTCCGGGGTGATGGAGGACAGACTGAGGCAGAGGGACAAGCTACCCATGACATTACCAATTACCGTTTACCTTTTACCTTATACCTTCAAAATCGTCGAGCCAATGGGAGAAGACCGCCTGTCGGGTGGTCCCCACCCCATTACGGTGGGCTACATTGTGGATCAGAGGCATTCTTCATTAGGCACCAGAATGGATCGCGACCGTTGGATGAGCGCTGACATTTCAACGCTGGGGGTCTGTTCCTTTGTTAACCTTATTGCATGTAGGCTGCCAGAGTCAGTGATATGTGTCAATGGATTTGGATGGAGGGTGACTTGAGCTCTGAGTTGCATGGTTTATAAGCACGAATCGAATCTTTGGAACCTTAGCCCAAATAGTTTAAAATTTGTTAATTTCATTCCAAAGCTTCCTTTCCTCTGGACCTGATATATAGTATTTGAGATTAAGCATTGGGGAACAAGTTTCTTTCACCACCTTATAGGTCTTACATATCATCTCTATTCTCATAAGGAAATTTTGGGTGAGATAGTGATACCATTGGCTCCAACTAGGGATGGGGCATTAGATTTCAATGCATTGAGAACATGCAATCTCGTAAATTCTTTTTTGGTCATGGAATCTCTTTCAACAATTTTTATTTTATTTTATGAAAGAAAATATTCAAAATCTTGAAACATTAGAAAGTATTTACATGTACACACCGATATTTACAATGTGTGAGTGAGGAGTACCTTTAATTTTGGAAATAGGGTTTGAGGAACTGACCATTTACTGGTAGTTGCAATGATTCTCCTTCCAAGTTTCCAAGCAGATAGGTGTTATTTCCTTTCTCTTCAGAGATTTTTAAAGGAACGAACTGCAACAGATCAAATTCCCGTGCTTGACTTTATCCTCCCTTCTAACATCCCATTGTAGGACCAAATTGCCCGACTGTAAAGGTCTATCTTTGGCCTTATTGTAGAACAACGACTTCATTTTTAGCTGATAATTGACCAATTTTTCTCCTACATGTTCTCTGCTCTCATTGAGTTCAACCAGCAGATTTATCCTTCGAGTCATAGCATTCAGTTCCTCTTTTACTTCCTGCAATAACTTCGAGACTGGCATTGCCAACTGGATTGGGAATATCGATGCCTTGCCATATACCAGCTCGAAGGGTGACTTTCCAGTGGACTGTTTAGGAGTTACTCTGTTAGCCCAGAGAGCGAATTTCAGCTGAGTATCCCAGTTACTTTGATTTTCTGTAATGGTTTTCTTCAACACTCACCATTGTTTTATTAGAGGACTCGACTAACCTATTCCCTTTTGGGTAGTAGGTAGTGGAATGCTCGATTATGATATTAAACTTTTGACAAAAACTGATAAATTTACTGGACTTAAAAAACCTGGACATTGTTTGTTATGATCTTTGTAGGGAAACCAAAATGAGACAAGATGTTCTCCTCCAGAAACTTAATCACAACAGAATTAGTAGCATTTCGATTTGGGATGGCCTCCACCCACTTTGTGAAATAGTCAGCGGCGGTTAGTATCCATTTATGTTGACCACTAGAGAGCGGGTTTATCTCTCCTATGAAATCCAACTCCCATTGTCTAAAAGGATCTTCCACATGTATTGGGATCAGAGGGAGAGGGGCTAGATTTTGATTTTCAGCGAAAAAATGGCATTTCTGACATGCTCGGACCTGAGAATGAACCTCTCCAAAGAGTGTGGGCCAGTAGAATCCAGCTTTCAGGATCTTGTGCGATGTGGATTTCCAACCATAGTGACCTCCACATACACCTTCGTGGAATTCTTCAATTACTTTGTGAGTTTCTCCTTCCACTAAGCATAACAACATGATCCTCATAGGGTCTTTCCAATAGCGCTGGCCATTCGATATGATGAACTTTTGAGCTTGTAGCCTCAACATTCGATATTTGGACTTATCCATTCCCATTGGACACCTTAGAAATAAAAGATAATGGATGATGTTTTTTTACCAAGCCGACCTTTCGTATTTGGCATAAATTTTTTGTTCTGAGGTCTTGATGTCCTTCTATTGTACTTCCATTTCATCTTCATCAACTATCACATTTATTCCTAGAGCTTGGCAGTTGGACTCTGACAGGATCTTGGCTAGCCCTTGTTCCTTTATGAGCTTTGTATTTTTTATGTCCAATTCATATTCCTGAATCTTAGCAATCCACCTTCCCCCTTTTCCCTCACTGTTTCCTTGCACCAAAATATCTTTCACTGCTGCTGTTGGAACATATGCTTGATGTCTAACTGCAATACATATACTCTAAATGCCTTCAGGGCTTTGACTAAAGCATAGGCCTATTTCTCCAAGATGTTGTACTTCAGTTCAACATCTCTCAATATTTTCCTAAAGAAGGCGATTCATTGCTCATAACCATCCTTATTTTTTTGTAACAAAACTACAACAATAGTATGAGGAGAAGCGAAAGAAAATATATAGAAAGGTGCTGAAAAGTCAGGGCTGACTAACACTGGTGCTTCAACAAATGCTGCTTTGATTCTAGCAAAGGATTCCCAAGAAATAAGGCTCCATTTGACCTCATTCTCCTTTTTCAACATGTCTGTAATACCCTTCACTATTTCAACATAGTTAGGTATGAATCTTCTTAGAAAATTAATTCTTCCCAAAAACACTTGAATCTCTTTCTTGTTTCTAGGCAAAGGGATGTGACTGATGGCCTCTACTCACTTAGGATCGATTTTCACTCCCTCCTGTGCCACTATGTGTCCCAACAATTTTCCTTCGCTTAGAGAAAATTGAGATTTCTTCAAATTCAGAGGTAATCCACATTTTCCGCATTTTTCAAAGGTGAGTTTCAGGTGCCTGATATGCTCTTCATCAGTCTTGGGGAAGACTGTGATGTCATCTAAATATACCACTACAAACTTGTATTGTTCCCCCACAAATGCTATATCCATAACTATTTGAAATGTAGCTCTTGCATTTATGAGACCAAAGGGCATGCAGGGATACATGAAAGTTCCCCAAGGGGTAGTGAATGCTGTTTTCTTTTGGTCATCTGGGTGTACGACCACATGATTGTAACCTAAGAACCCGTGTATCATGGAAATTCTGGATGAACTAACCACTTTCTGCAGTATATAGTCCATCTTGGGCAGTGGATAGTTGTCTTTCAATGATGCCTCGTTAAGGTTCTAAAAATCTACACACAACCTTATTTCCCTGTTATTTTTCTGGACTAGGACTAAGTTTGCTACCCACTCTGAATACCTTAAAGGCACTATGATTTTTGCTTGTAGAAGCTTCCTTACTTCCTTCTCAATAGAAGGGAGTAGGAGAGGATTGAGCTGTCTGAGATTTTGTTTACAAGGTTTCATTCCACTTTTTAGAGGGATCTTATGTTGGAAAATGTTAGTATCGAACATCTTCAAATCATCATAAGACCATGCAAAGACATCTTTATAGACTTTGAAGAGATTTAAATACCTATGTTTATATTGCGGGGAATATCCTTTGATAATTTGACCATCTGGGGTTCATCCTTTGAGCCAATATTGTAGTCTTCCACCTGTTCATCCATCCCTTGGGCTGTAGATTTTGAGGTTACATTGGTCTTGTTGAACAATCTCTCAAGTGGGACTAGATCGCGACGAATAGTATTTCCCTTTAGTTGCAGGACTTCGTGTCTGGCAGTTGTATCTTCCCATGCGGTTGTCCCTTCTTTTGCCACTTTTTCTTCTTCTAGGTCAATAATTGAATTAGAAAATTCACAAACCACTTCAATAAAGCGTTTGATCTACTCATTGTCCTCAAATACCTACCAATACTTCACATTATCAAGTATAGAGGGTCTGTGTCTAACTTCCTGAGAAGTGGGTTCTGAGGAGGCTTAAAGTTTCTTGCAAATATAATAAGAGAATCAACCATTCTGTTTCCTTCCCTGGGCAGAAATTGAACATTGAATTCCAAAAATAAGTTATCTATCAAGTCCCATACCTCGTTTTTATAAGTCCTTAATCTGGGGTGCTTAGCCTGACATTGATTTCTAATCTGCTTCACAACTAACTTAGAATCCCCATATACTTTCAAGCACTCAATATTCATATTCCTTGCTGTTTGCAGCCCAAGGAGCAATGCCTCATATTTTGCCACGTTATTGGTTTCTTCAAACTCTAGTGTAAATGAAAGCAGAATCAAGATGCCCTCAAGGGATACCAACAACACCCTTGCTCCATTTCCTTCTGTGGAATTAGCCCCATCAAAGTATAATTTCCATACTTTGCCTTTGTCTTTGTGTGTTTCTTCTGAAATGATATCAACTTCTTCTAGTAGCAGATAGGAAAGGTCACTCTCTTTCCCATACACAGGAGAATTCTTCAAGTCCTCAACTCTGGTCACTGTTTTCACAAACCTCGACTCTCTGTATAGTCTTCTTTCTTCACCCCCAAAGGTGGGAATGGTGGCATAAGTTAGATCTAACATGATAGAACCTACGAATTTAGAACCCCATGACATGGATAGAAGCATGTCGAATCATGCAGGGATATCAACTACCACTATATCCATTCCCACACTCTTAATGAGAATATGAGACAGGTTCACTACTAGGTCCTTTATCATTCCCAAGCATTTTACTCTCTTAGAACCGAAGGAGTAAATGTCCTTCTAAGGTTTAGTGATTTGTAAACCAAGTTTCTCCATCACAGTTAAGGGCATGAGATTATGTGAGGCTCGTGAATCCAGCATGCAGTTATGAAGTAAGAGATCATGTATTACAAGGGTTGCATAGAAAGGTGTAGTAGAAGGATCTTGTTCTTCAACATGAGGTCTGAAAACAACCATAGGTATTTCCTCTTGAAGGTTTAAACATCCATGGGATGGTGTTGAGGTGGATGGAAGCATGAAATGAGATACTCGGGCTTTATAAGTGGGTCGTTTTAGGAGTTCAATTAGAGGAACATGGATTTTTACCTTTTCGAGTTCCTTTTGAAGGTTGAAGACAACTTGGCCTTTCTCCATGACATCAGATTCGATTTGTTCCTTTTCTTTTTCACAAGTTGGTTTCAAAGGGACTAGTGGTTTCTCCTCTATTCGTTATTCAGGTTTACCACCTTCTTTATTTAAAGAGTCCTTTACTTTGGATGTGTTTGGGTCCAATTTCCCTTTTCCTTTATCAGGAGTTGTGGGGGTATATTGGGGAGAAAAACCCTCTTGATGGTCTTGTTACCTTGACCTTTTTCTTGAGGATCTGAGATCATACTTCCTATGCAGATGTGCCTGCATGAAATCTGCAAACTGTTTGCAATAGTCACCTATTTCATCCTCATTGACTGTTTCATCCACATCCTGCCCTGCTTAGTGATGAGTTCTGGTTTCTTGTTACCCTTCAGAGAAGGAAGAGTACAATTTAGCTTGCATCTCATCGTTGTCGTGTCGTGTGTCTGTTCATCTGGATCATCCTCTATGTATAATGGAGGTGGAATTTGATCGAGCTGATATTTTCTTTCCCTTTGTAGTATTTGTAAATGCTATCTTCGGTATTGTGGATTAAAGCCTCGATTCGGGCCTTGGGCATTCTGTTTGGGGAGATTTTTGTTTTCCAGTTCAAGCTTTACCAATTTATGTGATAATATTTTTATCAGCCTATCCATTTCTTCCAACTTTAGTTCTTGTGACTCTTTCGCCTGACCAGAGGATCCTCTTTTCCCTTTTTCTTTTCCATAGGGCCAATTTTACCTATGGGTTTCCATGCGGATGTGAAATTTGCCTCCACCTCGAGGGAATCAATCTAGAGTTGGTCCAATGTGTGAGACTTACTTTCCCTTAGAGTAAAACCAAATTCTGACTCAAAAGCACCTACAAATACTACCTGGGCAACAACCTGGGGAGGTTTTATCTCAACAGGCAGGTTGTTATACTGCTTATTAAACCTCTTTATAAATTCTGAGATATCCTGGCCTAGTTTCTTCTTTAGAGAATTAAAATTTGTGAGGACATATTCATGGTCTCTATTTTCACCCCACTTATGTGTAAATGAGTTTTAGATCTCTTCCCATGTGTCAATGGAAGCATTTGGTAAAGATTTAAAGCACTTTCTAGCTTCACCATCGAGGTACTGAAAAAAAAAGCCTCAGTAACACGTCTAAGTGTTCCACATTTAGATTTTATACAAATTCACAAAATATTTCGATATGTCTCTGTGCAATGGTCTCATCCTCCCCATTAAACCTAGGTAAGAGTTTGAGGTAGTCCTAAGGCATGGAACTCAGAGGTTGAGGTAGGTCTAGAGGGGCATACTTGTTCAGTAAGAAGCCTGGGACTGCCATCTGTACTAATGGAGGTGGAGCTAGATTTGCCAGAGATATTTTTGGTAAGACAACAATAGTCAGAGTAGATGGAATGGGAACTGTAGAATTTCTTACATGATGAATATGACTGCGAGTAAGGATGGATTTTCCCTTTTCGATTTCAGGGGGAAGGGGAAATGAGAAAGGAGTATTAACTGATACTTATTCTTCCTTGACTTCAGATGGAAGAATATGGTGCGTTAGATCATTCTTAGAAGGATAGGTTAGGACCTTAGGAGCAAAGTCCGAGTAATGAATGACGTTGTGCTGGGAGATGGATGAGGAGGCTTCAAGAAATGACGAAACAATTGTGTCAGTAGCAGGGGTTTTCTCCTTCAAAACTATTTTGAAAATCAACTTTTCTGGGTTATATACAGATGGAGTTCTCTATTGAGAGGTATTTGAACGAGTGTGGGGTTTTCTAAAAGCCAAGATGATATTTTTGAGATTAAGATTTGTGGTTTTGCCAAGGTGATGAATCTGCAATCTTGACGTCTTTTCTCACCTTAACAAAGAGTGCCTGGATGTCGTATCCCAGGGGAAAAATCCTCTAATACGTTCCCGGACAATGACGCCAAAAGATGTTGTTGATTCTAGAGACAACCTTTGATTGCTGAGAGACTAGTGCCTAGAACATCTAGATCTAGTGTGTCTCCGATAATTCTTCAAAGGATAGAGACATCACTTATAACTTTTCTTACCAAGTGAATTTAGTTGGTTTAATCATCAAAGAAAGACATAATCCATGATTTCTTTATATATTTATATATACATGATACACAACAACATAAATGATAAATCAAAGGAGGCCAAACCGCTCAAGGAATTAAGATCAATTACTTTAGTATGAATATGAAAGTAGAAGAAGGGAGAGGAAGTAACCCATCATGTAAAGATTGAAATATAGAGAATTCCACACTTCTCTGGATTCATAAAGACATGATGAATATGCAAAAGGAATGGATGCAAAGACTCACAGAGCGCATGTTAGGGTCCCACCCTAACCCCCTTATCCATGTCATGGGATCACGTCATAGTCAAGAGTCAATAAAGCCCATATTAATATTTGTAAGTGGTTAACCCAGTTAGTTGCAAATTGGACCACAATTAGTTGTAAATGGGCGGTAGTATTAAATAAAGGATAAATGGGCGGTAGTATTAGATAGATGGTATTAATAAAACCCACGGTATTGGCCCGTGGTATTACATGTAGGAGTCATATATAAAGGATAGAGACTCCCTGCGAGGAGCATCGTGTCTTGTTTTGTAATCGAGCTCTGCTCTATTGGAGGTTGCCCCCTCGAAGAGGCCTGTGAACATTTTTCTCTGAGTAATAAAATCATTGCTATTCTGTGTTCTAGGTATATTTTCTTCGCATATTCTGTGTTCTCGGTATTTTTTCTCGCATATTATCGGTTCGGTATTGCTTTGCAGGTTAAGAAGCATAACACACACACTGCATTTATTAATTTCTTTACAGTCTTCAATGCTTTCATAGTTAATTATAGCATTTCGATAGATTAAATTTTCAAGCTTTCATTCATTAGATTTACTTTTCTTTTTGAATTAAATATTTTGATGCTTTCATAGACTAAATTTAAAATGTTTTCATATATTAATATTTCATGTTTTAATAGATTAAGTTTAGGTTCTTTCATTAGATTAGATTTACTTCTTTAATTATCATAAGTGTGATTACTTGCATTAGATTAAAAATTCTTCACCTTCCTAGAATAGATTATCTTTGCTTTCATTGGATTAAAAGTTTGTTAGAATAGATTGTCCTTGATATAATTAGATTTGAAAAACTATATCTTCTTATAATTCCTTCAAGAATAGTCATTTCATTCCTTTCATCAAAGTTAAGTATGTGCGTGTGATTTAACTAGATTCCATCTCATAGATTTTACTTCCATTTGTAGTTTTAAAATTCAATTGCCTTTTAGATTAGGATTTCATTTTCAATTTTTGATTCATTTACATAGGTTTACCATTCATTTATTTCTATTGATAAATTAGAATTATTCTTTTAGAATTAAAGTTCAAAGATGATTACCTAGCACATATAGTGTAGTGTACGTCACAAGTATACAAACCTATATTTTTAATTAAAGATATGAAATTTAACTCGCAATTAAATTACACGATAGTATGTATGTTTATTTCAAGGTTATTTAACACAATATTTTAGGTTTTAACCCTATATAGAAATTACCTGCATATGAATTCTAAAACACAGAAAATAAACAATGCGAGAGCATAACACATAAAACACATATACAGAGATATTTTCCCCTAGCTCCAAAAACGGGGACTACCAGCTTGATTTTTCAATATGTTCCTTTGAATGTTACAATACATATTTATACATGCTGAAGCATCCAATACCATGGATTTAAAATCATCACATCCAAAACCATGGACCGAAAACCATTGCGTCCAAAACCATGTGTGAAAAATCATGCACAAAACCATAGGTAGGTTCACCCAACCTCATATAGGGTCCAAAAAAAAAATATTCCGGGCGCTACCCCAGATCCCATAGAGTGGGGTTACCTCCATCCGTCAAACCCCTTATGACTCCCCCTGCTATGCAATCGGAGAAACGAAAGGGGGGCTCCGCCCCCCTTCAAACCCCCCGGTTAACTATGTGGGATAGTCGTGGAAAGAATATAACACAACCCAAAATTCTCCCACTTGTTATTTTCTTTCCACAGGGGGCCACAAGAGAGCTTATTCATTTATCTAGCCCTACAATTCCCATTGTTTCTCTACACCAAGAGAACTTCTCAGAGCTCATAGATTTTGTCAATGCATCTGCAGTATTCTTCAAACTGTCTACCTTTACCAACAACACCCTTTTGTCTTCTATCATATCCCTCAAAAAGTCATACTAAACATCAATGTGCTTTGTCTTTAAATGATATGTAGGGTTCTTTGCCAAGAAAATTGCACTTTGGCTGTCACACTCTATCACGATAGCTCCCTGTACTAACCCCATACTTGAACACAATCTCTGCAACCAAACTGCTTCATTTCTTGCATGAGTGGCTACCATGTATTTTATCTTTGTAGTTGATACTGCACTACAGATTGTTTCTTACTCATCCAACTGACTTCACCTTCAAATAGGTTAAACACATACCCACTTGTAGATCTTCTCTGATCCATATCTCTAGCCCAGTCTACATCAATAAAGCCACAAATATCCAACACTATTTCCAATATTGGTCTTCCTTGGTAGCACAAACAATAATTGCTAGTGCCACGTAAATACCTAAAAACCAACTTTACTGTTGTCCAGTGCTCCTTCCCTGGTTTTGACATAAACTTGCTCAATACTCCCACTGCATGTGCAATGTCTGGTCTAGTAATGACCATCAGATACATTAGGCTACCGACTGCACTTGCATATGGAACATGAGACATGTCCTCTTCCTTTTCTTGTGTCTTGAAACACTGTTCAATAGATAACTTTACACCTAGAGGAATAGGAACCTTCACCGGTTTACTATCCTGCATATTAAACATCTGCAATATTTTCTCGACATACTTCCTCTGGTTTAACCAGAGCTTCCTATTTGTCTGATATCTTTTAATTTCCATGCCCAAAATATAGTTTGCAGCACCAAGATCTTTCATGTCGAATTTGGAGGACAAATGGGTCTTCAAATCCTCGATAATTTCATTGTCATTTCTGACCAGCAACATATCATCCACATACAAGATCAAATAAATAACACGGATACCAATTAATTTAAAATACACACAGTGATTTTCTTTGCTTCTGGTGAAGCCAAGTCCCTGTATAAATGTATCAAATTTCTGATACCACATCCTTGGTGACTATTTTAACCCATACAGAGACTTTTGTAACTTGCATACCAGTTCTTTATTACCCTTCACTGCAAATCCTTCAGGTTGCTTCATGTAGATCTCCTCTTCCAGATCCCTGTGAAGAAATGTTGTCTTCACATCCATCTATTCTACCTCAAAATTGAAAGTAGCAACAACAGATAAAAGTAATCTAATAGAAGTTCACTTGGTAACAGGAGAAAAAATACCACCAAAATAAATTCCCAACACCTTGGAATAACCTTTTGCTACCACTGAGCTTTGTATTTCTCCACCTTTCCTTCTGTGTTTGTCTTCTTCTTGAACACCCATTTGCTGCCAATCGGTTTCCTTCCATCCGGCAGCTCCACGAGATCCCAAGCCTCACTTTTGTGCAAAGATTACATTTCATCAATCATTGCGTCTTTCCAGAGTTTTCCATCCTCTCAATCTACTACTTCCTTTACAGTTTCGGGATCATCATTAGTAATAGATAAAGAAAATTTTGAATAAAAAGTAGATGGACTATACCTTTCTGGTTGCCTTCTTTCTTGAATTGATCTTCTCACACCCGGAGTTTGTGGTTCTTCATCTTCTGATTCCTCCTCTGCTGTAGAGTTTGATTCTTCCTCCTTTACCTCAAACTCTATCTTCTTAAGTTCCTTTGGTTGTAATTCATGTTTAATAAAATATTTCACCTCTCTGAATACCACATCTTGGCTATACACAACCTTCCTTGTCACTGGGTTCCAAAGCTTATAACCCTTTAGACCATCCTTATACCCAATAAAGATTCACTTTTTAGATTTACTATCGAACTTGGTTAGTTTCTCCTTTGGAACATGTACATATGCATCACATCCAAATACTCTCAGGTGTGAAAGAGAGCGTTTCTTTCCAGTCCATACCTCTTGTGGAATCTTATCCTCCAACACTGATCAAGGTGATCTATTGACCAGGTAACATGTTGTGTCCACTGCGTCTGCCCAGAATTCATGTCCTAACCGAGCACCACTGAGCATGCTTCTTGCCCTTTCCATCAACATCTTGTTCATTCTTTTTGCAACTCCATTTTTCTCAGGTGTGTATGGAGTAGTCTTCTGCCGTGCTATACCACACTTCCCACAGAATTCTTCAAATTCCTTGCTGCAAAGCTCTCCACTATTATCTATCCTCAACACCTTTATCTTCTTCTCTATCTAGTTTTCCACCAGAGCCTTAAATTCTTTAAACCTATCAAAGACTTCGAATTTATTCTTAAGGAAATATATCCATGTATCCCTTGAGAAGTCATCTATAAATGATACATAGTACATAGACTTACCTAGTGATGCAACCTTCACAGGACCAAACACATCACTGTGCACAAGTTCTAATATATGTTTCACCCTTTTACTCCCAAAGCAGAAACTCAATCAATTTTTCTTCCCGTATACACAATTTTTATAGAAATAAAAATCCAGAGAGCTATTACTCATACCTTCTACCATACCTTTACCATGAAGTATTCGAAGGCCCTTCTCTCTAATATGTCGAAGCCTTTGATGCCGTAGCATGTTCTTCTCTCTAGAGACCACTAGATTTTTTGTTCCACTTTCAGGAACCACAGAACTGTTACACCCATCAACAACAGTGCTACCTTGTAGCTTGTACAGAGTTCCAATTCGAACTCCCTGCATCAATACCACTGCCCCTTGAACCATCTTGTAGGTATCCTCCTCGAACACTAGTTTTACACCTGCATCATCCAACTTTCTCATAGAAATCAGATTTTTGGCTAATGTAGGAATATGTACAACACATGGAAGTGTTCTAATGCTTCCACCTTGTAACTTCAACTTTACTTTTCCACGACCAATGATACTAGCCTTCCTGTCATCCCCCAAGAAGACATCACCACCATCATATTTCTCATACTTGGAGAACCACTCTCTATGGGGAGTGAAGTGAAAGGATACACCTGAGTCAATCAACCATCCCTCATGACCTACATGTGTACTTGAAGAAGCCAAGTACACATCCCCACCTTCATCTGAGGTGGTTTTCACCTCTGTAGAAGGATCATCATCAAATCCCTTTCCTTTATCAGGAGCTTTAGATTTACAGTCCCTTTTGTAGTTCCCTTCCTTTCCACATTTCCAACACACTAGCTTTATAGGTTATCTTGGATATTTAGATATGCCTCTAGATTTATATCTCCCACTCGATGAATTATTGTTGTTTATGTTCTGCGACCATTCTTGTACAGACAAGGCATCACCATTATGGCTCTCCATATTTTTCTGTCTCATCTCCTCCGTCAGCAAGGATGAGACTATTTTATCAAAGATCTCCCACTCGATGACTTATTTTTGTTTATGTTCTGGGACCATTCTTGTACAGACAAGGCATCACCATTATGGCTCCCCATATTTTTCTGTCTCATCTCCTCCGTCAGCAAGGATGAGACTATTTTATCGAAGATCTCCCACTCTATGACTTATTTTTGTTTATGTTCTGGGACCATTCTTGTACAGACAAGGCATCACCATTATGGCTCTCCATATTTTTCTGTCTCATCTCCTCCGTCAGCAAGGATGAGACTATTTTATCAAACTACAAGGTAGTTGTATTGCTACCTATTGCAATAACCAAACTATCCCATGAATATGGTAGAGAACACAACAAACTAATGCACTTATCTTCATTTGAAATTTTAATATCAACAGATGATAATTGACTTACCATAGTATTAAATGCATTTAGATGCTCTATCACTGAGTCTCTATATTTCATCCTCAGGTTATAACACTTTTTCCGCAAGAATAGTTTATTCAAGAGAGACTTAGATTGGTACAAAGTCCCTAACTTGTCCAAAAAAGCCTTAGTCATAGCTTCCCGTAATACATTTAGCAATACTGAACCTGAGACACACAATCATATTGTGCTCTTTTCCTTCTGACCTAACTTCTTCCATTCTTCATCAGACACTGTCGTTGGTTTAGTAGCCAGATCTACCATAATCCATTGATCTTTATCCACCAACAGATCCTCCATCTTGAGTTTCCATAACTCAAAACACTGACCATTAAATTTCTTGATCTCCATCTTTCCACTCCTCACCATATTCTTTCACCACTAGAATCGATCTCACAGATCTCCCACTGAACAAGGTCTACAACAAGCTCGAGCGAAACCCCTAAGCAACAAAGGCATCCCCTTGAAAACAAAATAGCTCTAATACCAAATGTAGGTTTTAACCTTGTATAGAAATTACCTGCATGCGAATTCTAAAACACAAAAAATAAACAATTTGCGAGAATAATACATCAAACACATATACATAGATATTTTCCCCTGGATCCCAAAAATTGGGACTACTAGCTTGATTTTTCATTATGTTCCTTTCAATGTTACAATACATATTTATACAGGCCGAAGCATCCAATACCATGGACCAAAAAGAATCGCTTCCAAAACCATGGACTGAAAACCGTCGCGCCCAAAACCATGTGCGAAAAATCATGCACAAAACCATAGGTAGGTCTGCCGAACCTAATATAGGGTCCAAAAACAAAATTCCCTAGACCCCATATAGTGGTGTTACTTGCACCCCTCAAACCCCTTGTCACTCCCCCCCGCTATGCAATCAGCACAATGAAGGGGGGGATCTGGCCCCCTTCTAACCTGCCGGTTAACTATGTGGGCTACTCGTGGAACCAATATAACACAACCCAACAAATATAAAATAAAAACTAACATTGGTCAATACCTAATTGTTACCAAACATCTTCTATAATATCATGGCACTCAATCAAATCAAATGTCATTTAACTCTTCACACTTTCAATCCAAAAACATCACTATTAAAGCCTCGTAAAAATAAAACTTGACACACAATACTAGAATTGAAATCACCATTGAAGAATAAGACATGACTCGATTCTTCTATATCACTCTATGAAAGGGAAATGCCCTCCTAGGAATAAATTACATAAACCATTAAATCACAATCAGAAAACCGACATGTCAATCCCAATCATCCAAACCCTTGATTATGTAATATATTTTAACAAATATAACAAAAACCAATGCAATATTTGGTCTATTTCATGTATTATGTCAGCTAGTTATTTAATAGTAATTGAAATGTAAAGGCAAGAGTATGTAACTATGATAAATATGATGACAATAAAATTCAATTAACATAAACTACAATTAAATTAAATGTAATCGATGCACTACCTATATGTTGAGGTATAAAAGGTGTCTTTTTAACTCCTATTTATCCTACATTAATTATCAATCCAGGAACGATTTTCTATTTCAAGAGTGTACTCATTCTGAGGTGGAAATTTAATCCAAGAGTAATGTTTTCCAATTTGCAGTATAGTGCTTCAAATACAAGAGTAAACGTATGCTTGAAATAAAACCTATTTGCAAATAAAAGAAACTCAATGCTATGAAGCTAAATCATTCACTCAGGAAATTAACAGCAAATATGAGTCAAGGATGTAGTAGCAATAACTCTTTCCTTTTTTAACTGATGAAAATGAAATCAAACATAGACAAGATCCAAAATCTGAGAACTTTGACAATAGTAGCCAATGTTCTTTACAGTGGTTGATCTCACACTCCACACTAAAGTGACTAATAAGAAATGACAAGGAATCAAATCAACAATGCTGCTAATGGAATAAATGCACTAACTGTAATGATGCTAAAATGCAAAACCAAATACTTGCAGAAAAGAAATGAACATCAATGTTATCTAGTAGAAACGAACAACAATCTGCAATGAACAACAAAGTCAGTTTACTGGAATGAACAACGAAGATTTATAATTGAAATGAACAACATAACAATATAGTTTCTCAAGATGATAATCTTATTATGATGAAAAAGGAACGACAACATGATTCAGTTACAGTAAGACAATTCATAAACTTTGGAAACAAAGAACAGTAAAGTAATGTGTTTTAAATGAATGAAAACCAAACCAAACCATCACACTACTGTGATTGAAAGTAATGGTACAAATAGAAAGTGGATCCACCAGGGCCGAGCCCTTAGCTGCTAGTGAAGCACCACTGAACTACTTCAGTATAAGCGAATGGAACAACGACCGACTTATGTATTAATCATATGTAAATGTTACAGGCAATCGTACTTTGTTTTAATCAAAGAGAGTCAATAATCAAAGTAGGAATACAATAGTGAGTTGTGAATAATGATAATTGATAATCCAACCCCTAATCTTTACAAGAGTTGTCCCTTTTATAATGGACAGGTGGATAAAACAAGGAATAACAGATAGATTGTAAAACAATGATCCCTTAGGATCAAGAGATCCTGAGGGATACACTCCATCTTCTAACTCCAGTCAATCCCTTTGTCTCCTTATGTAGCTGCTATGATTTTCCAAGTGTATCCTTAACTGTGTGCTTCGATCCTGATCTGCTTGTCTGGATACAGCTTCCTAGTGAAGGAACAACAGTTACTCCGTTTTGACTTTTCCTTCAAAATGGTAGTTTTCCATTTCTTCTATTTTCTGCATGGAAAAAGACAATAATTAACTAATTCACAATAATCAATAACTCCATAGTTTTCGCTATAATTCTTTGATATATTATCATCTTAGGAATAAAAGGAGTTATTATAAAATGAAAAGGTAAGGAAATAAATGGAAAATTCATACCTTTTCCATAGCTCAACACACCCTCCTACTTACCCTTTTTCATGGCCTCATGAAAAATATGTAATTTGCATGCAAAGCAATCAAAGAATAGGCTAGAGAGGGATTTCATGCAGTGGTCTAAAACCATGATTTGTAGCTAGAAATTCAAAGATGGGCCATGTATACCCTTTAGGAAACTCATATATGGCCTTGTACCCTTCTGTAGGATAACAGATAATAGGGCTTCGAAACCTACAACCAAGCCAATACGGGCCTTCCCTCAAAATGAGGTTACTATAGGTAACCAGGCGATCTGCAGCTAACTTGAAGTTCTTGTAATTGAATGGTTCTTTGTCTTGTATATTCCAATTGGAAGTCTTCCATTTGAATTTAGCTACTGCCATGGAATTGTCTTTGATAGAGAGGAAATATTCTACCCCTTATTGCACAATTTCTTTGTTCATGGGTCCTATGGTTTGGATCACTACTTCATTTTTCATTAGGCTTTTATGTTTAGCCAGTAGCTGTAATGGGTTTTTTGGTTCACCACTAACCCAAAGGTCTAGCCCATTTTCTTGTCTCTGAAAAGTATTGTGGGTCTTCAGCCACTTTAACTGGTTAACAACAAATGAAATAAATGCTTGAAATTGTACAACACCCACAAAAGGACTGACATTTTTTCCATTTCCTCTTCCAATATAAAATTATGTAAATAAAACTCACAGAGTAATCATTGAACTTTTACTCCATGGTGTTTACAGCAATTTACAAAATCATCAACAATTTTTAATTCTATAGATTTCCCTGCATTAATAGCCTTAATTTTTAACTGTAAATATATTTCTAACAATAATAAAGCATAGTTTTTGGTAGGTGAGCTACATGCTAGAACATATGTATATAAAGAACAGAGAGTACCCATTTGACTCCTAACTATTTTCAGATAGTTCTTTATCTCTTCAACTTTTTCTTCTGCCCTTCGATATTTATTGAAGGCTTCATTCTCTAATGCATTGATGTTCCTTAATTGTTGCTATAATTCCTAGTATTTCTTCTCAGGAACAGTCTCTTCCTCAACCTTTTCTATAGTCTGCTGAGCTTGTGCTAGATCCTCTTGGAGTTTTGTTATACCATGGTGGTTGTTTATGAAAACATCTTTGAGTTGAAGATTTATCTAGGTACTCTTATCACAATTCCAAGTGCCCATAGTCTGTGTCTCTTTATCATGGAATGTCTGGGTGGCCATATTGCTGGAGGATAGTGCCTTTGTTTGAACATCTTTATCATTGACATATGCATTTTCTTTTTCAGCAGCTGCATCTGTAACAATTGCATGCTGTGCTTTACCATCTTAAATGTGTATGGGGTTGTTTTGAGTCTCCGCGGCCTTTGTATCATGGGGTTCAGTTTGTATGCCTGCATCAATTGTTTTCAAGGATTTTGTTGAGAGTTTCCCCCTTTTCAGTGCCCTTATCTTTCGTCTTAGTTGTTTTACTAAATTTTGTAATTTTTGTTGCTCCTTTCGTAGCCTCTTAATTTCACTTTTCTTCTTCTTCTTAGGAGGAATAGCTATTTCCCTAACTATCTATATTCTTTCTGGGCTTGGCTGTTTAGTTGGATTTTGCTCTTCAAACGCTTTGCCTTTTCCTTGGCTAGTTTCCACATCCTCTATTTGGAGTGTCTCTTCAGTGTTTACATTCTCCACACTAGGTTCCTCTAGTGGGGTAACCCTAGTTTGGTCTGCCACTTCTTGAGGGGATTCTGCACCTACTTCTTCCTCATTATTTATTTCTTCTAATGAATTCTTGGTGCAGGCAGAGTGTTCCTTTGATTGCTCTGTCTCAGTATTGAGGTTGAGCGAAATTTGGGGCTGAATATACTTATTCATATTGGCCAAAATTTGGGCCAATTCGTCCTCCTGCAATGGGCTTTGCGGTGGATTTGTGCTAGGGTTTAAAGGAAGTTCAGTTCCCTCCCTCTCTGCTTTGTGGTGGACTTGTGCTAGGTTTTAAAGGAATTTTAGTTCCCTCCTGCAATGAGCTTTACGGTGGACTTCTACTAGGTTTAAAGGAAGTTCAGTTCCCTCCCTCTCTAGTGTGTTCAGTTTCTTCCTCCAATTCTAACTCTTGGTTACCTCTTCCTTTGGGTTGTGAAGGCTGCTCATTTTTAGAACTGAGTAATTCTAAGGGTTGGTTGCTGCTACCCTAGAGGTTCTCAAATATTCCCCCACCTATTCTTAATCTGGAGGAGTGTCTGCGTTTCGGAGGCCTGCTTGCTGTGTTGGCAGTTCTTTTTCTTTTTGGGGCTGGTAAGGCTAGTCCCCCATCTATGGAAAACACCAATTCTTCCTAACTGGTTTGTTGCTGAGTAAGGCTATAACTTACTATTAATCAAATTAAACAATGGTGGCTCACTACATTACCTATATGATGGGATTTCTTTATTCTCTCAACAACATCATGCAGCAAAAAATTTAGATATGCAGGCAGATTTACAACACATTTCTATTTTAATACTGATAATAATTTGAGGTGGCATGGTCTTACCACATCCTTTCTCCCGTCACATGCAATGTAGCTCTACACTACTCTAGCTAGTTTCGTCAATGGTTCCTTTACAGATGAAGGCTAGACTCATTTTCCTTTAACGATCAGCTTTTGTCCCTCGTCCCGAAAGGTGGCCATGGCATCTTGAAGTCTCACTTTCTTATGTGTCCGTATGGGACAAACTGCTGGTAGTCTAGATACTTCTGCAATTTTTGTTTTTGTCATGTTATTTGCCTTCCTCTTACTATGGAATGATCATCCTACAAATTATGCAGAAATTCGATAGCCACAGTTTCATGGGGCTGCTGTAACCATGTAAAATAGGCGATCCATCCTACTCTTATCAAAATTTATTATGCAACATTGGTAACTGTTAGTACTTGTGGCTCGCTACATATTGATTGACCTCCCATTTTTTCTAAGTTCTACACACTGTTAATTTTACACAGTAATACACAGAGATAACAACATAACAACAAAATGCGCATATCAGATAATATCCCTTTTTTAACATCAATACCATTAAAATTTTCTATTATGATATCTGATGCAGTCTAGTGCCTCCAAAAAGGAAACTAGCATGTATGCAGGAGTATTTTGGAAGTCACCCATGCCTCCGTGAAGAATGATAGGTCATCATCAACTGATTTAAATGGAGGAGCAGTGTACTGGACAACAATTGTACAATATAAAAAAGGAAAGGTGTACATATCCATGACAAGATCACAAAAAGTATCAGGTTGCTAAATCGAGGCTTATGACAAATATCGAGAATAGATATGGAGAAGCCATGGATTGATGCAAAAAAGGGAAAAGGACAACTAACGTAGGTAAAATGCATATGCGGTCCTCGTCCCACTTAAACCATTATGATTGATTTTTTAAATGATATTCATGCATGAAAGGTTCAAAAAGGAATCTGGGAACATAACCTCTTTTGAAATGAATATAAAGAAATAAGAAAAGGGTTTATAATTACTATTGGTGTTGAAAAATATGACTCCAATACCATCAGTAGAGCTCTATTGCCCACAGGTGTTTATAACCTTGACAAAGTTTCCTTTTCAGACTTGGAACGATAATCCTTTATATATGCCTAGGAAAGTGCTTTATGATGTTAGAATGGAGGCCATTGTGCTAAGTTGGTAAATAGTTGGATCACAATGCCATTCACCAGGAAGGAGTGAAAGGTGGGCAGGTCGATTCGTGATGAGACCTCCTGTTCCAAGGACTTGTTTTTTCTGTTGTGCCCATTGGATCATATCCCTGGTGTGGTGGCCATAGTGGGAATGCCACTTGACTGCTTTCTTATAGTCATGGTAGGCTGGCTCTTGATGAGACCCCCTATCCTCCATCTGGTAAATCATAGAATTGTTAGTAATCATATAGATATATTTTTTCATTCTTTTTCTTTTCTTTTATATAGCACTTCCTATTTATATATAGAGGATGGTTCAACACTCCTTAATAGTAGAGAATATGTCCTTACTCTTATTCAATAATAATAATCAAAGAGAATTATGAGAATTAGGGAAGAACCAACATGATAACAATAATCAATCAATTTAAGTTTAAGTGAAGATTAAGATAGCAAAGTGATATAGATAGTTGTGTCCTTTCGTTTTTCTTATCAATACAAAGCAATCTCTTGAAAGATGACAATTTTTCTTTGATTTTCTTATTTCAGTAACCTCTATTTTTTGTGTCCTTGCATGTGTTTTAATCTTTGGCTTGAAAGGATCATGAAGAGTGAAATATTATTCACAAAGATTCTCAAAAAAATGTTGTTCTTTAAGAGAAACAAAAAAACATGCACTCAAAAGGTGTTTTTCCTTAGTTACAGTGTCTTAAAGAAAACAGTTGTTCCTTAAGAAAACAAAGTTGTTCCTTAAGAGGAACATATTTTCCTTAGAGAAAACAATTGTTCCTTAAGAGGAACAACAGTTGTTCCTTAAGCGGAACAACAAGTAAAGCAAGCGCAAAATAAAGTGTTGATCCTTTGGTGGAACAACCAAAAAGCACTCCAAATCAAAACTGTTGCTCGTTAGAAGGAACGACAGAAAGTAAAAAAATAGCGAAACTGTTGTTCCTTTAAAAGGAATAGCAGTTGTTCCTTAAGAGGAACAGTGCAAATGTAAGAAGGTAGTATTGTTGTTCCTTAAGAGGAACAACAACTATTCGTTTAATAGAACAGCTAAAAAAATGCACGCAGGTTGTTGTTCCTTAAGAGGAACAAAAACTATTCCTTAAATAGAACATCAGATGTTCCTTAAATAGAATAGCAAAAATATGAATCACACAATGTTTCTATTCCTTAAGAAGGATGACTGTTGTTCCTTAAGAGGAACAACAATTGTTCCTTAAGAGGAAAATAAGAAAGATAGAGGCAAGAGAATTTTTATTCCTTAAGAGGAACAAAAAAAATAGAAACACACAAAAATGTTGTTCCTTAAGAGGGACAATTGTTGTTCCTTAAGAGGAACAACAACTGTTCCTTATTAGGAACAACGAAAATGCAAACACAGAAAATTGTTGTTCCTTAAGAGGAATGGTTGCTCTTCCTTAGGAGGAATAATAGTTGTTCCTTAAGAGGAACAACAAAAATGCAAAAATCAAATGGGACATACAAAAAAATGTTGTTCCTTAACAGGAACAGCTGCTATTCCTTAAGAGGAACAGGAACTATTCCTTAAGAGGAACAACAAACAAATATAAGCTCAGAAGATTGTTGTTCCTTAAGAGGAATGACTGTTGTTCCTTTAGAGGAACAACAACTGTTCCTTAAGAGGAATAAAACGAAAATAAAATAAAATAAGGAAATCATCTGTTGCTCCTTAAATGGAATGGCTATTATTCCTTAAGTGGAAACACAAATGTTCGTTAAATGGAACGGCAACAAAAATCTGTACAAAAAAAACGAGTTTATACAAGCAAAAAAAAAAAAAAAAATTATGTACAAAATTTAGAAACAAAGGAATTTTTCACTGAATTAATGCTGAGGAGGGGTTATCTTCCTCAGCAAGAATCTGCATAGTGGAATCTTCCCGTAATTGTTGGTAAAAGGATTCCCAAGTAAGCGTTTGTGATAAAGTCACACTCGATGACTGTTTTCTTTGAAAGAATGTCCAAATCCATCAATGGTAGTCAATGTAATGGTGGCATTGTCATGCACTTTCTATGTCTCGTAAGGTCCAAGCCATCATGTCTAGAGTTTTCTGAGAAAATCTTAAAACCTGGAACCATATAGGAGTGCCCAATCTCCTTCATGAAGATCTTCTTTTTAATAAGGGTGTCATGCCATTTTGCTCTCTACTGTTGAATTAATGTATTGTGTTGAAGAGCTAAGAGCTTTATTTCATCTAACTCATGGATTTGCTATAATCTATTAGTCTGGGGCTCATTTAAATTCAAACCTACCTCCTGTGTTGTTCTTAATGTTTGAGTTTCGAATTCGATTGGAAAGATTGGTTCTTTTCCAAATACTAATTGATATGGTGAATACCTGGTGGTGTTTCTCCACGTTGTTCGGTATGCCCATAAAGATTCTAACAATCTTGAAGCCTAGTTGCATGTGATGCAACTATTTTTGTTAGTATTACCTCAATTACCTTATTATTGCTTTCTACTTGGCCATTTGCCTGTGGGTGGTATGGGGTTGTAATTTTGTGCCGAATGTGGTAATTTTTTAATGTTGCAGCAATTTTATTACCTACAAATTGCGGTCCCCCATCTATAATTATCTCCCTTGGGAGGCCATATCGCACAAATAATTGAAAAAGAAAATGTATTACAGAATCCTCTGTACCTCTTGGTAGTGCCTTTGCTTTAACCCGTTTGGTAACATACTCTGTTGCAACCAGCATGTATGTTTTTTGCTTTGATGATGGGTTAATAGGACCAATAAAATCGAGTTCCCATCCCTCAAATGGTTTGATTACTAACTGTGGGTTCAGAGGCATTTCTTCATATTTTTCAGGGCGTCCTGCACTCTAGCAGCTATCACATGCTTGAACAAACTTCTTAGCATCTTTAAAAATAGTGGGCTAGTAATAGCCTATTTGTAGAACCTTGTGACCAGTCCTGCAGTCTGCAAAATGTCTGCCACATGGCCCATCATGGCATGATTTTAGAATGTCAAATATTTCATCTTCTCGGATGCGTCTTCTGATGTGCATATCTACTCTTGTATGAAATAAGTAGCCCCCAATCCAAGAGAAAGAGCTATTGTGCTGCATTATCTGTTTGTGTTCATTAGGCGTTAAATGCTTAGATAATTTGCCTACTTCTAAGTAATTTGAATCGTCGGAATACCATGGTGTTCTGACAGTAACAACAAACAAATTTTCATCCGGAAATTGATCTTCGACTACTGCTGCGTCCACTGACTTTGGCATTCGTGAGAGAAAATCAGCTACATGATTCTCCTTTCCAGGATGATCCTTAATTGTTATGTCAAATTCCTGCAAGAGAATCAACCATCTTGTTACTCTTCCATTTGTAATCGGTTTATGTGCTAAATATTTTATGGCAGAGTGATCTGTATATAAAACTACAGGATACCGAGTTATATAATGTCTAAATTTATTGACAGCATGTATTACAGCTAAAAATTCTTTTTCGGTCACAGTATAGTTCAATTCAGCAGGAGATAGATTCTTGCTAATATAATAAATTGCATGTGGCTTTTTATCTTCTTCCTGCCTAAGAACTGCTCCAATTGTTGTGTCTGAAGTATCAGATGAAATTTGGAATGGAAAATCCCAATTTGGGCCCCTAAGCACTGGGGTTGTTGATACAAGCTTTTTCAAATCCTCAAAAGCATGGTCACACTTATCTCTCTAGATGAAATCAACATTCACTGCTAGTGCATATAAAGGTGCAGCAATTTGAGAAAAATGTTCTATAAATCTTCTACAATAACCAGAAAATCCTAGAAAATTGCGTACCTCTGTTTGTGTGGTAGTAGTAGGTATTAAAAAAATTATCTGAATTTTAGCTGGATCTACTTGTATTCTAGCTGCTGAGATATAATGACCTAAGATTAATCCTTCGGTCATCATCATATGACACTTTTCATGGCTCAAGCAGAGCCTGGTGGCAATACGTCTTTGCAGCACTTTTTCCAGTGTTTCTAATGCTGGCTCAAAATCATCTCCATAAGGTGTGAAATCATCCATATATACTTCGAGCCCTTTATTTATTAGATTTGAAAAAATGCTGAGGATGGCCCTCTGGAATGTGGTAGGAGCATTGCATAACCAAAAGGGTAAGATTCTGTAAGAAAATGTTCCCCAAGGACAGTTAAAATTGGTTTTATCCTGATCTTCAGGGGAAATCTGAATCTGATTGTATCCACTAAAGTCATCTAGGAATGAAAAGAATTTCTTTCCCGCTAATGTGTCTAATACCTGATCAATGAATGGAAGGGGAAAGTAGTCTTTTTGGGTTGCTTTTTTCAATTCTCTATAGTCTACACGTATGTGCCACTTCTTGTTCTTCTTTGGCACCACTACTAGTGGAGAGAGCCACTTGCTGTCACATATTGGGTAAATAAAGTTTACGTCCAAAAGTTTTTGTAATTTAGATTTCACAATATCCTTAAGATGAGGGTTTAATCTCCATTGGGGTTGGCGAATGGGTCTAGCATCCTTTTCTGTATAAATGTGGTCTGTACACAACTGGGGATCAATTCCTTTCATGTCTGGGTAATCCCATGCAAAAGCTTCCTTATATTTTCTCAGTAGTTGGACCAGCTTTTCTTCTTATTCAACAGTTAGATTTTTGTTAATGTTCAAAGTTTTTCCTGGTTCAATTTTTATAGTTTTGTTGTTGCAAACAGAGTTGGTAAGTATTGATTGATCATAAGTGTCTTTCATGGGATCTTCTTCTACATCATTATCAAATATTGCCTCAATCATATGACATTGTAAATGGGATCTGGTTTCTGGTTGGTTAACAAAGGTGTTAATGATGTCATCGTCTGTTTGGTCTTTAAATTCTAGGGCATATTCAATGGTTAATGGTGATCTAATGTTTTCTGTCAGGTATGACACAGGTTGTTTCTTTCTTTTAATTATTGTGAGGCTTGGCTGGGCTGGATGGTATAAGGCTAAATTCTTGACATTACTCCCTCTTGCTACAGTCATGCTGCCTTGTCGACAACCAATGTAAGCATCAGTAGTTGCTAGCTAGGGTCTACCTAAAATTAAACGGTGTCCATATAGTAAGTTTTTGGGATTAATAATCAAAAAGTCTGCAGGGTATTCCCATAAGTCTACAGATACCATTACATCATGTAGTTTACCTTCTGGTCTAACTACTGATTAGTCAACCAACTCCAATAAGGTTGTGGTTGGGTCTAATGATGTAATGCCAAGCTTTTGACAAGTGGTGGTTGTTAAAATATTGATTGCAGCTCCTAAATCAACCAAGGAATTTGGGAAGGAGCATCCATTGATTTGCACCGTAACTATAGGATTCCATGGGTCCACATATTTTGCAGGTGCTTCTCTTCCTGATAGTAAGCTAGATAGAGTTCCGACTACATGGAAAATTGGGTTAGTTGTTATTCTCCTCTTTGGATTTTTTATACATAATTCTTGATGGTTTTTGTGTAAATTGGGATATCTTGGATAGCTTGGAGGAGTGGAATTTTTATACACAAATTTTTTAGCTCTTCCAGAAGATCAAAATTAGGATGTTCTATTGGGCACGGTATGATTAATCATTCTGGGAATGGAGGAGAGGAGGTGGTTTCTTGTTCATGAGTTTGTTGTATAACCAAATTCTCTTCTTGTAGTGTTTGTTCTAAAGGTAACAAATTTTCAACTTGAGCATTTTTGCCTCCCTGTCTTTCTACTATGTGCCCAAATCTTAATTGAATGTTGTTGCACTCCCTTAACTCAGTTTCTAGTTCTGGTCCTTCAATTATTTGAATAGATTGAACCGGTCTATTGTTGGGGTTCGGGTTGGGTTGGGCTGGGAATTGTGGTCTTAAGTTAGTCTGGGGATTTTGTTGCAATGTATAAGGTGTTGGGAGTGTAGTTTGAGGGAGAGGAATCGTTCCAACTAGCTAATTCATTGGTCTTTGATAGTTCGACTACCAGGTTTGACTCTATGAGGTGAAGGGTGACCATTGTGTTGGATATGCATTGTTTTTCCAAAATGGTGGATAGTAAGGAAAGTTCGGCCAATTGGTTTGATTTTTCTGATTTGGTGATCACGATATGGGAAATGGCTATTGTGACTAGCTAGGGAAAGGAGGTTGCTTTTTCCATATTCCATTATATTGTTGAGCATTATATTGAGGAGGTTGAAAAGAAGAGGATGGATCAACGAGCATAGCTGTTTGTCATGGTTGCATTGGCGGTGCTGATTGAGTAGGTAAACTGGTTCTGTTTCTTCTTCTGCTTCCTTGTAAACTACTTTCCAACCTGAGACTGAGGGATAACTTTCTGTGGAGTGATATTTCATGTAGATGGAACAGACTTGGACTGTATCCAACAGGCACTCTTTGTGGCTATGTTTCTTTCTGCATCTGGGCCAGAATATTACCAAATTGTTCTCTACTTTTGCTTCCTTTTGTTTATCTTGCATGATGTCGAACTGCGTTGACAGAGTCTCTAGAGTATCAGTTTTGAAATCTTCTAGTAGATTGTTGATTTTTGTGCGGGTTATACCTCCAACAGGGACCTTACAATCCCTTATGATCATGTCACGTTCTGCTAGCTTTAGTCTTGTGCTGCCTCTCGAACTCCTGATACATAAATCAATGATGTCAGCAAAAGTTTCCTTATATATGTCACATTTTCCCATAATGTTTAATGTTTCAACCCATTGTTCTTTCATCCCTTTAATTAATGTAGTTTTTGACACATTGTTAGGCAAGGGTAAATATGCATAAGGAGATCTCTGAAGATTGTATTGAAATCATTCTACATATTCCTCTAGTGTTTCATTGGTCTTCCTGTCATTTGAAATATTTCATCCTTTAATTCTCTGGACCTACAATAATCCTGATATTTCCTTAGAAAAGCACCTTTCATCTAATCCCAGTCATTTAAAACACCTCCACCTAGCCCCATAAACCATCGTAAAGCTGCTCCTTTTAATGTGGATGGAAATAGTTTTAGTTTTTGGGGATCAGTAGTATAGTCATACCCCTGGCATAATACATCGAGTTCAAACATAAATGCATCTAGTTCTTCTGATGTTAGGCCATGGAATGTAGGAATATGGTAGGGAGGAATAGCTTTCATAGGTGCATTAGCTGCATTGTCCACAATGGGATATTGTAGTGTGGAGGTTTGACGTTGTTGTTGGTTTTAGGCCATTTGACCAAATATAACCCAAAATCCTTCTGGGATTTCTAGGGAGTTATTCCTAGGCTAACTAGAAGGAGTAGGAATGGCCTTGACAACACTTCCTTGATCTGGGATAATGAGCGGTCCTTGCTAAACTATTATCTGGGGGGATTTTGGCTCTTCAGGTTCTTCTATTTTGTTTTGGATGATCTTAACAACAATCCCCTTATCTGGGCTACTGAGTGTTAGAACTATTTTGAGAGGGGATTTTGGCTCTTTTATTTGCCCTGTTTCTCCTCCTCCTTCGCGGAGATTACTAGAGTTTCCTTCTTGAAAATAAATTGGGTGAGAATTCTCAATTTCTTGAAAATCTTGCTCAGTCTCTTTCGTTTTGTTGTGCACCTCGGCAAAGTCTACAAATAGTGAACCTGTGGCCCGAAGGGAGCCAGTAGGTTGTCTAGGAGCAACTTTTCTAGGGCCCACTAAAGGTTCAGATTTCGCTTGCTTAATGATATCATTTATGAAGGTTGATTGACCAAGGGTCACTGGCTCCTTGGCTTTGTCAGGTTTGGTTAGCGGTTTTGGAGTATTTTCAAGTTTTTTCTTCTTAGTCATACACACAACTCAAATTTTTATTTCTACTCACACAAAATTAACAAATTTACTGGAAAATGGGCAGGGGAGTAGGGTTGTTACATGCTCCATACGCAGGTTCTTGCCTTCCATTTTTAATACCGAATTCTTTCCTAGCACGCACTTATAATATGCACACTACTCTCTGAAAGAAAAAAATGGCTACACTCTCCCTGGAAACGACGCCAAAATGTTGAGGTATAAAAGTTGTCTTTTTAACTCCTATTTATCCTAAATTAATTATCAATCCAGGAATGAATTTCTATTTCAAGAGTGTACTTAGTCTGAGGTAGAAATTTAATCCAAGAGTAATGTTTTCCAATTTGTAGTACAGTGCTTCAAATACAAGAGTAAATGGATGCTTGAAATAAAACCTATTTGCAAATAAGAGAACCTGAATGCTCTGAAACTAAATCATTCACTCAAGAAATTAACAACAAATATTAGTCAGGTATGCAGTAGCAATAACTCTTTCCTTTGTCGACTGATGAAAATGAAATCAAACATAAACAATATCCACAATCTAACAACTCTAACAATAGTAGCCAATGTTCTTTACAGTTGTTGATCTCACACTCCACACTAAAGTGACTAATGAGAAATGACAAGGAATCAAATCAACAATGCTTCTAATGGAATAAATGCACTAATTGTAATGATGCTAAAAGGCAAAACCAAATACTTGCAGAAAAGAAATGAACAACAATGTTATCTAGTAGAAACGAACATCAATCTGCAATGAACAACAAAGTTAGTTTACTAGAATGAACAATGAAGCTTTATAATTGAAATGAACAGCATAAAAATATATTTTCTCAAGATGAAAATCTTATTATGATGAAAATGGAACGACAACCTGATTCAATTACAGTAAGACAATTCATAAACTGTGGAAACTAAGAATAGTAAAGTAATGTGATTTAAATGAATGAAGACCAAATGAAACAATCACACAACTATGATTGAATGTAATGGTACAAATAGCAAGTGGAACCACTAGGGTCAGGCCCTTAGCCACTAGTGAAGCACCACCAAACTACTTCAGTATAAGCGAATGGAACATCAACCAACTTATGTATTAATCATATGAAAATTTTATAGGCAACTGTACTCTGTTTTAATCAATGAGAGTTGATAATCAAAGTAGGAATACAACAGTGAGTTCTGAATAACGATAACTGATAATCCGTCCCCTAATATTTACAAGTGTTGTCCCTTTTATAATGGATAGGCATATAAAACAAGGAATAACAGATAGACTATAAAACAACGATCCCTTAGGATCAAGATATCCTGAGGGATACGCTCCATCTTCTAACTCCAATCAATCCATTTGTCTTCTTGCGATGATGTTGCAATTTTCTATCCTTATCCTTAACTGTGTGCTTCGATCCCAATATACTTCTCTGGATACAACTTCCTAGTGAAGGAACAACAGTTACAATGTTTTGTTTTTTCCTTCAAAATGGTAGTTTTCCATTTCTTCTATTTTCTACATGGAAAAAGACAATAATTAATTCCCAATAATCAATAAATCCCTAGTTTTCACTATAATTCTTTGATATATTATCATCTTAGGAATAAAAGGAGTTATGATAAAAGGAAAAGATAAGGAAATAAATGGCAAATTCCTACCTTTTCCATAGCTCACCACTCTACAACACAACAACACTTTCTAAAGAGGACGCCCTTCCTCCTTAGCAGAGAGCTAGTTATTTACAGCTCAAAGGCTAGCACAAAAACCCACAACTAGGCCATGAAACCGTGAAATATTGCATTAACTCCTGAAAAGTTGCATGATGTAAAATTCTCAAAGGATGATGGTGACACCCTCGCATGAGCTGGATGGTTTCTATCTTTATAGATTTTCATCATGTCTAATCTCGATGCTAAAATCAGCCATTAGAATATATGTATTCTTAGGTTGTCCAAACTAAGAGTCTTTGTTTAACAAATCACAAAAATTTACAGTAAATAAAAATGATACTGTAACAAAATCTCATTTTAGCGAAGGACCAAAATGGGGAATTGTAATTGTGACAACCGATTTTGCTGAATTTTCAAAAGTAGTCCAATCCTTGTTGGCACATTGGTCTTGGTTGACCTGATTGAGTAGGAGCACCCATATTAGCTCCCAAAAATGGCATCAAGGAAGCATAGTATTTATTTCCATAAAATAAATAAGAAACATCATAGTAGCAGTGGCAAAGCCTCACATTGTTTGATATCATTAAAAAATATTGTAGAAGTAATATTGCATCACTTGGGAAAAAGAGAGTAGTATCATCCCATTAAGCTGAGTTATCCAAAAACATTTCTCTTATCAATTTATTAGTAAAGTTACATATAAAAAGTTAGCCTCTCATTAATATTCAAGAAAAACTACATATATTAAGGTGAGATGAAAGGATAACATACATTGGCAAAAAGGGTAATCAATGGGGTAAAATGATGTCGTTGTAAAGATAAAATTAGTTGAAAATATAAGGAAATAATTGTGAAAATATGAAAATTCCAAGACCCAATAGGTTGCATAAGCTCCTCCACCTTTGCTTGGGGGAATTAGGGAGAAATATAATTTTCCTTGAGGCCATGCACCTATTCCTATACACAATGAGTAGATTAACTTTTCCATAAGAGTTGAGTATTATGACACTTTGGAGTTGAATTTTTTCTCTAAGGACCTAGTGACCTCCACTGCACCTGATGGACCTATCATGCTAGATAATCCTTTAGATCAAAAGTTTGACTCACCTAAGGGTGTTATTTGAAAGTTGACACATAATCATAATGCATGGGCTACCCATTACGCTAGTACTATTAAATATATATCCCAAGAAACTATGCCATGTCTACTATAGAAGTTTTATAGAGCTGTCCTATGCAATGAAAATGCTTGTTGACTACTTCAGAGGAGTCAATGTATTAGAATCGATTTGGATAATTCTTGACATTGATGCCCCAAAATTTATATTTTCTCATCATGTCTCTTTCAATATTTTGGTGCATGCCTTCAATCGATACGTACATCACACACTTATCAATGAGGGGTCCTCCACTATTATTATGTCCATGTCATATTGGGAAGATTTTGGTTCTCTGTATATAAGCTAATGGGATTTTTCACGTACTGTATGGAACATCAGGATGGGGCAATGGTATATAGATTTAAGTTACTTGATTCCTAAAGGTGCATGATCTCAGGGGAAAACTAGAGCCATATTGTTATTAGGAAATATTGAAGGACATAAAAATGAGCAATTGCGTGAGCTAGTACAATTCCTTAAAAATCATAATCAAGATATAAAAGGCTATAAGGAACTCATCAATAGGAATATGTGGGTTTGTGAATTGATTGGCAGGTTCAGTATCAGAAACCCAAGACTTGAACTAGTACATGGGTGGAACTTCCAGGAACAAATGAGAAAATTCTCCCAAGCTCAATTCAACACTTGTCCTTCCAATTTTTATCGATTATTGTTCATGGAGAATAGAGGAATGAAAATGAATAACCTCCCTAGTATTAACAAGTGAATCCATGACCTACAAGATGACTTACCAAGGATGAGAATCATCATGAAGGGAAGCACATGGAATAGGTTGATTGGTGGCCCATGTGGGCAAAGAATCCTGATTCAGTTCTATAATGGGATTGAATTTCTGAGCAACATCAGGAATTATTTATGGGACTAAAAGAGATGAAATACCCTCTAGTATAGGTGGAAAATGATGTATTTGTATCAGGTAAAATTGTAATTCTATTTTTATTCAATAAAAGCATGCATGATTTATTTCTCATTTATTATTTCTATCTATTTTAAGCATATATTTTGGAGTTATTCTATTACATGTTGACCTACCCTCTAGGGTAGAGAAATAATTTCTTTGTTCAATTATGATTATGTGTAGTAGACTAGATCTAGGAGTGAGGTGTAGGGTTTTCTAGTAGAAGAAGGATATCCAAAGCTACTTCTTGATATATGGTATTCACCAACTTGCAAGGTATCATGTACACATACATTACTAATTATATAGATTTCATGTGTGTTATACCCACAATTTGATGGAATCGGGGACTAAATCCATCGAGAAAAAGATCCTTGTCCTTTCAACATTTCTTTAGACAAAAATTATTGACCTATTTGTTAGACTTAAGGTGGGATATGAACCTTCCTTTAACTCACACTATTTTATGGTTGGGATTCCTCTCCAACATACTTATAAATATCTATCCCTATCTTTCAAGCCATATATATGCCATCCTCAAAAACGTAGTATGGAATCACTACTTGTTAGTTAGAATAAAGTGATGTGAAATTTTACATAATAATTTGACTTTAGGAATGGTGCAATGAAGGGTTAAATCTCTGAGAATTGACTTTCCTAAGATGATCAACCCGAACAAGAATAAGATGAACTAGAAATGGGGTAATGAATGATTCCTTTATTTTAAGATCTCTTGGGCCTAAATGCCCATATTAATTGTCTTATATCTATCAAAAATATATATAATGAGACCCCTTTGGGGGACAAGAGAGAGAAGAACACATATAAGGTTATCCTTATGCTGGTGATATTCTCAAGGCCACCTCCCTATATTGTCGTAAGGGGACCAAAGATAGCATTAAACTAAAGGAGAAGAAAGAACTAATGAATCCAAGAAGGTCATGAAAAAACCAAGGTATATGTAAATTATTATTTTGTTAATGAAGTTTTTATGAAGGTTTCATGCATATTTTCATCTCTTTATGTGTGATCTAATATTGGATTTGATTATTGTCTTATTATATATAACACTAACATTAATAGATTCATGTTTAGAAAGAGGGAATTTCTTGCTTATCTACGATGTGTCTAGGTTATGTAGGTGAGCAATGGAAATAAGATATCTATGATCTAGAACAAGGCTTTAATAAAATGGTTAGGTTTAATCTCACGTCAACAAGTGAAGAACACTCATACACACTCTCTCCATCTATTTTCCTATATCTAATGTATGTTGTGTGGTATCTATATCATAACCTTGCATGCTGTTTACCCATTATATGGTAAATATAATGGAAATATCTATGTAGAAATAAAATTTTTCCTAAGGGTAACTTTTGGGAAAACAATTAGATCCTACACTGGTGTCATTACTAAGCCTATCAATAAGAAGTATCTCTTCTACACTAATATATAAACTATCAAGGATATTCCATTGGAAGAATTTTTTAGAATATATCTTATAATATTTTAAAATATTAAATCAATTTAATTTGTTTCCTCAGTAGATTAGTTATCTATAACTTATTGCTTGAATTTAAGAAATAATTGAAATATGAAAATGAAGCAATAGGCATAAAATATACACCATCCATAGAGATAAACACAATGTTTACCATCGAAAACCTAATACAAGAGAACCCTGAGCTACAATATGAGGCATAGGCTCCACTCATTTTTACTTCGATTATAAAAATATGCATAAAAAGTAATGGGCAAAAACAATGAGTTATCTTAATATTGTGTCTTGAATGGCTATTGTAGAATTCTCTTCCTCCTTTATTATGTTCTCAAAATTCCACTCGAAGATGTTTTTTCTAAGCTCTGGAACAAGTCCAATGCCAAATAATGGAAGCCCCTTTCCTCCCAGTAGCCTAATATTTAATATATCTTGATATCCATCTAGGGTTAGGGTTTCTACATTTTCAACCCTCAATTACTAGAAATATTTTCCACCTTTTAGAATCTTCTTGAAATTCTACACATGGCTTGTCATGCATATTTATTAGACCTAACATGGCAAGACCTTGTACCAAGGTGGTTAGGTAGGAAGCTCGACTTGTGGGAGGAATAACTTTCACATATTATATTTGATTGGGAAAATCCTTTAACCATAGGAAAATTTTGGTGTCTAGAATATTTCCCATGATATCCAATGATATCTGTTAAGAAATTTACTGCATAACACAAACAATTACTGAGAGGAATAAATATAAAAATAACCAACAATAACCATAAACACATAAACACAAATGTTTATCCGGGAAAACCCCAAATCTGGGAAAAACCCAACCTAATAAGATCTTATTAGCATTGGCCAAAACCTTGGCCAATCCAACCAAGTGAGTCTTCATTGTTCACCTCCAGGTCTTACATTACAATGAAGTCTTCCCAGCCTTTTAAAGGCTCCATTAGATATAATACCACAGGCATAATACTATGGGTGCACAATACCATGTGCCCCAAAATCATCACCGT
>APFE030297546.1:168920-180614 GCA_000404065.3 Pinus taeda
AGTTTACTTAACAATTCCCCCCTTAAAATTGACTTGGGGTTCCTTGACTAACTCCAGCCAAACCTGCTAAGTGAGACAATCCAGCTCACTCTAGCTCTTAACCCCCTTAGAGTTTTTACCCAAGGTATTGTTAACTCGACATCCCCCCTATCACTTAGGTCTAACCCAGACTTTATGGTGATCACCGATGGGTACACATGCCTTACCAGGTCTTACGGTAGTATGCCCATTTATATGCAATAATTTTGACTTCATTAATTTTTTTATTTTTTTTGGTTTATTGCTGCTGTAATTCTAATCCATCCTCTCTCAATTTGATTTGCTCAAAAACTTCTATCAAACCACTCCAACTGCGAACCCAATAAGGACATTGTAGATTCCAGCACCAGTGGCTTCACGTAGTAGAAAACGAACAATTTTCAAAGCCGCATGAACAATTTTCTTCTGTTGACCTTCTTTAAATAGCCACATGAATCCTAAACAATTCGTCAGCATGTTCCAAACTGTTAAATATCACAAATGCATTGCGATCCCTGGCCGTTATGACACTATCTTCCACAGATTCTCCTCGAGGTTCTTCTGCGTACGATTGTTTCACCATTATTTTCCAGACCCAGATCTATAAAAACGCTTCAGTGATCTCATCAGACACTATAAACCCATGGCATCAAAGAATCCCTTTGAAGCCAATATCTGGCTCTGATACCATTTGTTAAGAAATTTATTGCATAACATAAATAATTACTGAGAGGAATAAATATAAAAATAACTAGCAACAACCATAAACACATAAACACAAATGTTTATCTGGCAAAACCCCAAATCTGGGAAAAACCCAAAGTAATAAGACCTTATTAGCATTGGCCAAAACCCTGGCCAATCCGACCAAGTGAGTCTTCATTGCGCACCTCCAGGTCTTACATTACAATGAAGTCTTGCCAGCCTCTTATAGGCTCCATTACATATAATACCACGGGCATAATACTATGGGTGGACAATACCATGTGCCCCAAAATCATCACTGTTTAACCTGGTCAACTTTGAATCTATACCGAGTCAAGTTTACTTAACAATTTATTAGACCTAACATGGCAAGACCTTGTACCAAGGTGGTTAGGTAGGAAGGTGATCTTGTGGGAGGGATAGCTTTCATATATTATATTTGACTGGGAAAATCCTTTAACCATACGAAAATTTTGGTGTCTAGAATATTTCCCATGATATCCAACGATATCTTTGACAAAAAATGGATTTTCATGGCCTTAAAATGGACTCAAAAGGTTTTGGATAGTTTTTAACCTCAATTTCCAAAAATTAGACCTACAACTAAAATGGAATTCTAATGTTTTTCATTCAATTATTTCCATTAAAAAGGAGGACAAATTGGAAATTATATGATCATCCAATCCATATACAATTACCTTTTTAGGTGGTAGTTTGGTCCCAAAATTATTTTTTGAACGAGTTAAGAGAAAGTTTCATCTACCTTCTATTTGGAGTACCAATTTTCCTTTCCTAGAAGTTATCCTTTCAAACTAATATGCCAAAGTTCATACTACCTTTATCATGTACATTTGGACTTCCTCTAGAAAATAGTGTCTTCTCCTCCTCTTGAACTAACATGGAAGGCTTATAGAGTTGAAAATTGTATGCATTTCCTTTATGGTAACTAGGAATTAGTCATTATTCGAATACAACATTGAATATTTATATAGTTGAAATTTATACATGTTTCCTTTATAGTAAGCAGGACCTCATCCTCTTTATAATGCAGCATTGAATGATTATAGAGTTTCAAATTCTAAATATTCATTATTAAGTAAATTCACATATATGGGGGTACAATAGGTTTGTAGGTGTTATCTCCCACATTGTCTAATACCTCAAAATGACCAACCTCACATCCTTGATGTTCTTCTCAGGACCTTATATTCCTTTCTTATTATTTCTAGCTAATCTATATCTACCACTTTTAATGGATCTTACACTTCCAAATAGATCTTCCTAGTCTATTCAACCAAACCTTTCTACTCACAATTATTCTCCTATGAGGTATTCCTTCACATGTCGTTATTATCCATATACAAAATTCAAGGGTGAAGATGACCAATTCCTAAATCAAGTTTCAAAATGGGACTTAATCATACAAATATGGACTACTATGTTATAATTTTGTTGAGTATAGATCATGTTTTCACAATAGGTATTAAAATGTTTGTAAATGTAACCCTTCAAAAGATACAAAAATGTCCCATTAACAACTTTTTTCCACCCATTTATCTATCGATGGAATTTGGTATATCTCTCCAACTTTTTGTCATCTTCTCCCAATTTTTAGTCCAAGATGCATTGAGAAAATATGGTAGCCATATTTTATATTATGCTCATTGGTATCCCAAAGTGGACCTATAGATATTCAAAGAAAAAAATTTCTACTTCATATCCCTTGATGATACTTTTGGAAGGCATAAGAATGCACATTACACTAGACATATTAATTACAAAAATAAATGGTGAATTTCCTTTTGAGGCATTTATAAACCAACTACAAACTCCATAAATATGCTTTCCTAAGGTCATACAACTATAGGCAAGGGATGGTATCTACCTTATTCTATTATTGTGCTTGCTGGTACAACAAGGCATGCATCCTTTAACATACCATGTTACATATTCTTGTATTTTTTGTCAATACATGTACATTTATTTGGCGTTTTGAAGATTACTCTAGGCCTACAAATATGCTACTGTCTGGTGATCTATGTGGAGGATGGTCTCATTTCCCACTAGATATTTTTGTCAATTTTTAATATCTTGCATAATGATATATAGTTCCTTATCATAAGTAGGCTAATTTAAAACTCTGCTATGAAACATTTTTGCATGCCTACTATACCAACTTACTTCCTTGCATCAATATTTATCACATGGCATACCTACTTGCATCTGTCTCCACTTTGAGAAAATTTTCCAAGTTTGGAAATTCAAGAACTCATGTTTGACTAATATTTTGTTTCATCCTCTAATAATTATTCTTTTGATTATTTCCCCATTGCACACTCTTGTCACTTATTGTTATGGAATGGAGTGTTGTAGTTACTATGGAAAGAAATGTTATTGAATTCCATAGGTATCATGCTTCTCTAAAATAGATCCTAAATTCTATGACATTAGTGGGAATTTAATATTTCATCATGGTATTCATATTTTTTGGATATACCTTGATTTCCACTTTTCTAATCACGTACACTAAACATATCAATGAATTTTGGGGAAAGCTACATTTCTTGAAGTTAAACAATAGTTGGTGTGTTTTGAAAGTATCTGACACCTACATGAGATATTATATGTGCTTCTCCTAGGTAGAGATATAAACCAATATATCATCATTATATACTATATAATATGAATCAAAATGTGGTTGTAATGCATCATTCATCAATCTTAAAAATGTAGTTCTTGTATTATATAAGCCAATGGCATGACCAACCATTCTACAAATATTCCCTTGTCTTGAAGGATGTTTTCTAGGTGCCTTCTTCTTTGAAACATACATAATGGTATTTGAATTTGAGATTTAAATTATTGAAGTACTTGACATGGTGTAAGTGGTCAAAGAAATCATTTATCCTAAGAAAATGGTACCAATTCTTGAATATAATATTTTTGAACAACCTAGAGCCAATGTACATATTCCAAGTCCCATTGTCCAAGGTACAATTATGATAAATTATCCATAAGCTAAGGTGCTTGGTTTAATCACTTCTTACTCTAGTTTCTAATTAAAATTCATTTTCACTTCATCTACTTCTAGAAAATGATATTTATATCACTAAATCTTTGGTAATAGGGAGTTAGGAAACAATTATATCTCACACTCTACTTACCTATAAGGTAGTATCCCTTTAGGATTTTGGAAAACTCCTCATTACCTTTAAAAATAATCCTCCAAGTACTATTTTCTATCTTTAACATGTCCCTCTAAGGATTCCTTACCCTTACCAATCCATTATATGGTTAATTGTCTATTAATAAGAGAAATATGTATGTCTTACTAGAACTAATCAGCATTTTAGCCTAGCAAGTTCTTTAAGAAAATAGACCTTTAATTTTACCTTTATGAGCATTAATGAAGTAGGAGTTCCCATCATTGATGATGAAATTTTAGTTTTCTTTTTACATCAATATTTCATCCCTCACATAAATGTAAGGGATTCCAAACACTAAAAAAAAACATCAATGGGAACTACGGCTAATTCCACTCCATCAATGAAATATGTATTTACAACAAATTTGATCTTGCATTATTTCATGACATTTATTTTCATATGCATGCTTACCCACAAAAATAATATTTCCTTCGATGAATGAAATTCTAGGCCAAACTTGATAACTAGATAATATTCTATGGGATTGGCCTATGAACCAGAATCAAATAAAGCATCTACCATGGTATTATTTACCTAGATCTTGATATGAAAGCATTTGTTCATCAACCTCTCCTTATATTGATGAATTTTTCTTATATTCACCTCCTTATATACTAAAGTGAAAGAAACAATTTCATCTACATCTAAGCTACTCGCTACTTGATTTCCTAAATCTATGGCTAGAAGGTTATTCTTGTTAGGATCATTCTTATGGATCCTAGGTTAATTTCGAGATGTAGTTTCCAACACTTTAATTTTGTGTGATCATTGATAATGCAATGTTCATAGTGGTCAGTTTGGTCCTTGCACTAATTTGTAATGGTTGTAATCATGTTGTATTTCCCTTTCCATTTCTTCTTTCCCTTCTTAGAGGCATCTTTGCACTCTTCTAATTTGGGGCTACTTAGATATCATTTTTTTGGTCTATATTGATTTGACATTGTACTTGTACACAACCCTCATTAATTATCCTACGCTTGATGAGCACTACTTGATTCCAAAAATGTCTTTAGACCCCAAAAAACCGTGAGTACATTTAGGTTCTTAGGAGACGTACCTAACATGATATCCATGCTATTCAATTTATTGGAGTAATCACGTACACTCTAACCCTTTTCTTTCTTGAATTAATAACAACAGATACAATAATCGTATGCACACCTTATAGGGTAGAAATAGAAATTAATAATGATTTTGAAATCCTCCCTCATAGTTATTGGAATATCACCCTCTATCCTAAGGGTCTATATGTTACATTCCCACGAGGTTAATATAGGTCTCTCTAATTTGAATATAGATAATGAAACCTTATGTTATTATTCTATATGGCAGACATTGAAATAGATCATTAAATATAGAAACCAATGATTCAAGTTAACTAAATATATCTCACCTTGTAATGGATTGGTATAGACTTTTGCTTCCATTTTAAATAATGACAAGGAAGGGGTAGTTGCACTAGAACATAGCTACCTTTTCTTGGACTCTTTCCTTAACTCAATTTTTATGCCTTCATTTTGTCCTAGTTTCCACCTTGATTTGATCTATGAATTAGATCCTCCAACATCCCTAAATGTTTTTAGCCTACTTGCTAGAGCCATGTTAATTTTGTCCATATTGCAATAGATTTTAATGACTTTCTCTTCTAGCCTCACACATATCTTTTGTAGTAGATCTCAAGGTTTGTTGTGAATAAGCTCACCCACCATGGGTAGGAGTTTTCCCTTGCTTTCTGAAGTTAGTTCCTATATGCTAGAATTTTACACAAATACCTAGAACAAACACTACTCTAATACCAATATGATTTATATGTGATCTTATAATATTCTAAAATATTAGAGTATATATGTTGATTTCCTTAGATATCAATTTAGTTAATTAATTAATTGCTTCAATTTAGTAAATAATTGGTCTATGAAAATGAAACAATATACACAAAATACAGAGCCTCCACAAAAATGAATGCAATATTTATCCGAGGAAACCAAATATGAGATAAAACCTAACAAGATGTTCAAGCATATTCTATTCTATTCTTGATTCAACTATAAAATTGGATAAATATAGGAATGAGAACTCAATCAAATTACTTCTTAAAACTGTGGCATGAATGGATACTAAAAAATCCTTCTCCTCCTCTGTTTTTCTCTCAAAATATAATTCCTATATATTTTTCACAACTATGGAACAAGTATAATTCTAACGAATGGAACCCTATCTCCCCTTAACGACATGGTATTTAACATAGCCTAATAGTTATTAAGGGTTAGGGTTTTTGCTTCATCCACCCTAAAGTAGTAATAAGGTCTTGAACCTTCTCAAATATTCTTCATGGTCAACATGGGGCTAGCACCACATGTTTAAGTAATGGGAAATTATTTGGCATCTACTTATAACAAAGGTGGTTAACCAGGTAGGTCAATTTGTGGGAGGCATAAATTTTGTGTATGATCTCCAATTGATAGAAATCCTTAACCATTGGAAAGGTATAAATGTGTATAAGAATATTAGTAGCCTATAGGGATATTTTTTCCAAAAAAAACTTTTTATTCATAAAAATATATTTGGAAGGTTTTGAAACAATTTCCAATCCTAATTTCCAAAGTAGGACCTAAAACTAAAATGACTGCGCAAGAGAATTCCTCCATCATTTTTGGCCCAAAAAGTACTAAGATAAGAAATTCTATGAATATTCAATATAGATGATATAGTCAATTTTCTTCCCCAAATAAGCCCTTTAAGTCTATTTGCAAGAACTAGATGTCAATTCTTCCCTCCACCAAGCATGGTAACAATTGTGTGTTCGTGGTTGCAACCAGTTCTCTAAGATGGTCATTTTTGCACCATGCAAGAAGAGAATCATATAAAAATATATGGCTAACTTCTTCCCTAAGTGTGATTGGGTGTATTTTCTAATACCATGGAATACTATTTTAGGTATGGATAATAGGTTCCTTAGTAGTTTCTAATCAAACTTATGGCTCTTGATAGACACCCAGCTAACCAAATTGACTTATTTCCACCTCCAAAGTGATGGGAAAATAAATTTGCTCGATATGATGGTTGTAGATATCTTGCACATGAACCAATTAAACCATCCATGTATATGGGATGAAGTACTTGTATGTGTTCAATATAAATACAATAGAGCCCTCCATAGATCCATTGGCCGCAATCATTTTGAGGTGTGATTATAGTTCTAGTCATTTACCCCCACTAATACATATTTGACAACTAAATCTACATAGAGTTCTCCCATGCGCAAATAAATTTTGTTAATGAAACCAAATTTGTTGAGAAAATATAACACATCCAATAATATGTTCATGATATCCTACACAAATTCAACGCCAAGTAAAAGCAACAACATAACTAACATTGATTTCCACACAATTTTAGGTTGGTGTTAAGGTGTGGTTTCATTTGTAGAAATATTGTCTAATAGGCCTCCATATTAAGCTCATACTACTTATATGTGGTCTGTAGAAAACCACAAATGCTATGGATGATAATATTTCTTGAACTGAGTATCTGAATTTCCTTATCTTGCATTCAATATTTATTGTGTAGTTGTTTCAACCATATTTTCCACCTCTATGACACACATAAAAGCTGGTTAATAATTTGAACCTTACGGAAATGAATTCAAACTTCATTTATTAGGATAAAATGGATTATATCATGGACACCCTAACAAAGGAAACCCACAAGTAGAACATGCAACTATATAGGGTTGGGAAAGCATAACAACTTCTTCATTAGGCAAGTGGCTAAGGATAAGTCATATTTAGGATAAATTTTCCCATCTAATCAAGACATTTAATGAAATTGGAACCATTTCTTCCTAAGGGGTTATTATTGATCTAGGTGGATATCTATGGTTACCCACCTCTTATATTAATTCATAATGGATAGTTTCCCACCTTTCTAGTTTTTCTCCAATTTGTTATGTCCCAAACATATGGCATGTTTTTTATGCCTTGCATAGTGCTTTTAAACCCTATAATAAATTGGGGTTTCTATGGCATACTCATCCTTTAACTAAATGTTTTCATCTTACCAATATCATTGCAATATGTTAATATATTGCCCAATTACATTTTCTATGTGAAAGTTGTGGACTCAAGAATCAATATATCAACCATATTCCTCTAGGCCTACATTCATTTTTTCGACTTCATCTCCTATGGTTAGGGTTTAGATATTCATAGGCATTTCTTCTTATGGTATTTTAGTTTATGTTAAAAATAAATATTTGGTCCATTGTGATTAGTAGCTTGAAATTAGCATAGTTGACACCTCTCTTTCCAGAGATAGGCTACCACCATTTTAACTAATATGGATTTCATTGCATTTGATTGTATTTTACTATTTTATTGATTAACAAAAATTGTTTATTACTATGTTACCAGACTCTTTGTAATACATATGTGTGTGTGTTTTTGTATTCATATTCATGTCTTCCATTTCATTATTTATACAAAAAATTACCAAAATCAAGAAAAAAAATAGTGATAATGATAGCTATTGAATAACTTTCCAAGTATTCTCACATATGTTCCTTAAGATACCTAATGAAGGCCTTGAAAATAGCACAAGTGTTTATGCACAATAATGTTTCAACTACATATTATTCCTAAATACATTATCTTTGATGATCTTACCACCTTCATACGCCATATTTGGGAAGAGTTGTATTAGCTTTAAGGTACCCAATTAAATCTCAACACAATATATCACACCCAAACCAATGGCTAGAGAAAAATAATAGACAAATGAATCGAAGGCTTTTTATGTTATCTTTCTTTGGAATGATAAATCTCGTGGGTCAAATGATTAGTCCTGATTAAATGGTGGTTCAATAGTACCTATTGTGTGCTACTAAAAGGAACCATTTGAGGTAGTCTATGCATAACTACGTATATTAGTGATCTCATACTTGTTAGGCCTCTCTAACTTTACGAGGTGGAGAACACCATATAGCCAATGTTGACATTCTTTGTAACTTCAAAGGTAATTTTATTTCTAAATACCATTTTGAAAAAAGAAATTAGTTGTTCTCCTTTCTCCAACCATATAAAAAACTTCACTCAAAGAGAATAGTGAGTAGAAGTTAGCTCCTATGTTCTATGGACCATACACGACCCTCAAGTGTATAGATCCAATGACTTTTAAACTAGCTTGACCTAGACATTCTAAGCTCCACCTAGGTTTTCATGCATCGTACATGAAGAGAGTTCTTTGGTCAACTTATAGATTTCATGCTAGACTTCGAGTATTAAAAAGGATGTCAAATGCAAGTGTCAACTTTCGTAGCACACTATGTAGGACGTTTTAATCCAAATGAAGTATACATAGACTAAAGACACTGCATTGGAACAAAATAATAATCCCCATGAGTTTCCTTGTCTCTAGCTTTAATGAAAAGGATACATTGTAAGGAGGAGCCAATGTCAAGATCCCACTCTAACACTCACTTTTTGGAATAAATTGTTGTTCAATGTATTGAAAGCCATTTTTAAAAAATAAGATCCATAAAATAGTAGAGCGTGAAATGAATGATTGTAAATGGTGTCATTAAGGAAGGCCCACTAGTTGATCATGAGGTGTCATTGATGAAGGTCTACTAGGTAGTCAAGGTATTTTTCAATTATAAATTATATATATTATACTAGAAGCACAATTTTTAGTTGTTAAGTGAATAACCTTGTATTCAGACTTATACCCATGTTGGAAGTTTCCCCGTGGAAGAGGAAAGTAGACATTAAATCAGGTTCAAAATATCAATAAATGTTTGCTTATTATTGCTACTTGTTACTTCCAATTCTCATTTTGAAATTTCCTTTTTGCAGTGATATTTCCTTTTATTTTGCTCTTTTTATTTGCTTTTGATGTTATATTTTTCTACGAGCATCCAATCTAACTAACTAGCAACACCACACCTTCTCCTCAAAATGTTAACAAAATAAAAACTATATATTAGAAGTTCAAATACATTCAACTCCTTACTAATCATCAAGTGAAAATTATATCTATATTTAACAATTTAAGATCTAAAAATAACTAAAAATAAATATTTAAAAATAATTCATATTACTAAAAAATAATTAGAGAATTGAAACAACAAAAAATAACAATTGCAAATATTATTGAGCGAAGGCTCAATTCCACAATCCTCTACAAGTATGAGGGGAATGTGTGAGTTTTTCCAAAAAAAAAAAAAAAAAAAAAAAATAATGTAAGATTAAAACCTATACTTTAAAAAATATTTCCAACAGAATTTAATAAACTACTTGAAGATAATGTTAAACTAATTTTTGTGACATTCAAACTCATATTAACTATATATATATATAAAAATGTTAAAATGAAATATTTTAAAGTAAATTATATTGACATTCCTTAAAAATATATTAATAATAAAAACACCATTTTAATTTTATGATAAAATGTCTCACGTGTTTTGTAAAATATTTTGGCAATTATGTATATATTATATATCACTTTAAAAGAATTATGTATATATCATGAAAATATAAGTGTTAATGGTTAAAATGTTTATCTAGATTTATATATACTCTATATAGCACTCAAAATTACAAATTAAGTAATGAATAATTATACATTTTATTTTGTACTTTAAAAATGTTAGCACTTGAAAACTTTGATCCCTCTCTATTCATGTCAAATGCCCAAAAAATAGGATTATTTTTAAAATATTTGATATATTTAATATATATAAACATAATTATAAATTATTACTAACAAAGTAAAATAATTACGTTGTAAGGCGTTTCCCTCTGAAATGAACTTCCCTAAAATCTACCTGTCATCCTTGTGTGTCATTAGATTATGTGTTAGACGATTATAATATTGTTAATCGTTTGATTAAAAGAAGGTAGTTGAGTAGTTGTAACTGTTCACGATAACCTCACATCACCGCAACCGTCGCAGGGTTTGGAATGAGCATGCATTGGGAAGTTGAAGCGAACAAAGTTGAGCAATGGGTGTCCAGACCAATCCCTGTAGCAAATATTGCAGCTCCAACCAGATGTACTACAACAATCGAAAACTAGTGGATTTTCCCAAAGAAGAATTCATGGATCTCCCCACCTACGTCTCCTCACTTCGCCACAATGGCAGCATAGCCCTCATCGACTCTGCCACTGGAGAAACCACCACATTTCCCCAACTATGGCAGAGCGTAGAGTTGTTGGCATTATGTTTCTGGTATGGTTATATGTTACAGATGTTGTACTTGACGGCAACACCCATGGCATGGCTCTCAATATGATGAGAATTAAGAAGGCCGCAGGAGAAAATTTCACGGAATGTTATGCAGAGAAAAGTTTATAAAAGTTTATTTCATGTGGAGAAAAGTTCACGGAATTTTATGTAGAGAAAAGTTTATTTCATGTGGGAAAACTTACCTTTGGTCCATGGTAGTTAGTCCTTGGAATTTGAACCTATTGTTTTTGGACCATGGCATCTCGACAAACGTCTTGATCCCTAGTATTGAGTTGATGGTATTGGTTTGTTATGGTTTGGGCCCGTGGTATTGGTCCATGATTTGAGGAAGAGCTTGCCTATATAAAGCAAAGGAGATCATTTGGCTTGTGTATGCTTTTGGGTTGAATATCTTAAGATCTGAAATATTGGTTATTGTTTCAAAAGCTCGACCTATATGAAAGTGAAGTGGAAAGCGAATCTGTGAAGGGTGATCTCTCGAGCGCTGCAGCTGCGGAAGTGCGGAGGCGCCGTAGGA
>APFE030297553.1:0-14941 GCA_000404065.3 Pinus taeda
ATTGGCCACTTCTCTACAAAAGCGACCCACAATTCGGCCACACATACCAGACACTCTTGGAGGGTCGGCAGGTTGCAGATTTTCACCTCCAGGATGCCCTATTATGCCACCTCGATCACCTTTGTGTTCCTTCAAGTAAGCGTGCCAAGATGATTTGGGAAGCACACTACAGTCGGGCTGCTGGGCATTTCAGGGTCGAGAAAACAGTGGCAGTACTGCAAAACTATTTCTATTGGCCGAATCTTCGAAAGGATGTTAGGAAGTACATCCGTCATGTACTGCCTGTGCCATTGCCAAACCGACCATTAAGAAGCAAGGCCTCTATCCCCCGTTGCCTACCCCCAGTCGACCTTGGGAATCCATCTCCATGGATTACATGTCAGGCCTTCCTTCCACTAAGCATGGAAATGACTGTGTTTTTGTGGTCATCGACCGGTTCTCAAAGATGGCCATTATGATGGCCTGCAAGAAGAATATCACAGCAGAAGCCACTGCTAAACTCTTCTTCGAACGAGTGTGGGTGCACTTTGGGATCCCACAGTCTATCATCTCAGATCGGGACAGTCGGTTTCTCAGCACATTTTGGTCCAGTCTCTGGTCAATGCTGGACACCAAACTCACGAAGTCCTCAGCCTTCCATCCTCAAACTGATGGCCAGACAGAGGTTGTCAACAGGATGATTGTGCAGATTCTGCGCATGTATAACTCAAAGCATCCACGCACATGGGACGAGAGCCTCCCCTATGTTCAGCACAGCTACAACCGAGCTCTTCACAGCTCCACTGACCATAGCCCTTTTCAGGTGGGTTTGGGATTCCAGCCACCATGCCCCATTGATGTGGCCATGCCACTTGCAGCTACTCACATGAATTCAGCTCATGTACAGTCCGAAACAGATAAGGCCACCAGCTTCATTGAGCACATCCAACATATTCGCCAGCAGGTCCATGACATTCTTGAGAAATCAAATGCCAAGTACAAGCAGCGACATGATCAACATCGGGTGCCACACAAGTTTTAGGTGGGCGACAAAGTCTGGTTGCATTTGCAAAAGGAACGGCTTACTTGAGCCTATCGGAAATTGAGACCACTTCGATATGGTCCTTACACCATTACTAAGGCTATGGGAGACAATGCATTTGAGCTCAGCATTCCCCCATTCCTTGGCCTGCACCCAGTGTTCAATGTAGATCGCCTGCGGCCATACTTTCCACCATTACTAGACACATCCGACATTGCAGAACAGCTCCAACCCACAAAATTAAATCCAGATTGCATGGAACAAGCTGCAACTGATCGGATCATGGACACACAGATCAAGAACACCCGCCAACAGAATATCCAACTGTACCGAGTTGTCAAAGCAGGCCAACTCCTTCAGCAGGGCAAGTGGTTCACCAGGGGACAGGTTCAGCAGAAGTTTCCTCATCTCATGGGGGAGCTCAACGCAATGGGGACCATTGCTTCCTAAGGGGGGAGGAATGATCCAGGTGGATATTGTTGGCCACCTGCCAAGTCCACATGGACCCCCACCATTGTCTTTCTCAGCATTTTCAGTTTCCTTAATTGTAGCACAACTTACTATTTTTAGCAGTTTTTCGGGTCCTGACCTTCCGGAGCCGTTTTGAGGCCCTAAACGACGTTTTTTGGGGAATCCGGGGGCAACACGGGTCCATGGAACATGGACCGGTGTTGCTCATTCCAACAATGATAGTGCTCGAATTGATATTTCTAATGAGCTATTGTACACGTCAAACGGAGATCATATGCTAAAGTTACGACCCCGGGAAGTTGATGTACCAACTTAGCCCCAAACGGGGCCCACAGTTTGGCGTTTCATCTCCTAGGGTTAGGTTTTGGAATGTTAAGGGTTTTTCATTGTTTCTCAACAATAAATAGGCCTTCGAGCCTCATTGTAACATAGTTCAGAGGCATGTAGCCATCACATCTCTTCTCGGAGATAAGCTACCATCGCCCTAGCTAGTTTATTTCCATTTCCGATTGTAAGCATGTTTCAGTATTTTCCATTAATGAAATGAAGTATTATTTCCGCTGCATCTTTGTGTATATGGTTATCTCGGTAATTTGTTGCGTTCCTGTTTAAATCCGGATCAGACCTCTCTCTTTCTAAGAGGCCGTATAAGAACAGTTTGAGAAAATAACACACAAGGTTCAAAAATTTTGGGTAGGAACTCTTTTCTGGTTTTCATAAGAACAATGTTATGGATCTCAATGCATGTATGCTTCTTTGGAAATCAATGTAAGATTTTTGGTGATTCTGTCTTATTGGGTTTATAGTATGTTCTCTCCTCTGTGTTTTCATATATGTTGAATTCTCTTCTAAAATCTCATATCTCAAATTTTTGATGAGTAATACCTATATGGATATGGAAATCAAGTCTTTAAAAATGCTCCATGTATCTTCACACCACATAAACATTTCTCCTACTCTGGTTTCTTTCTAGATCCAGATGTATGGAATTCTTAAAGTTTAAGCTCTGTATGCCGGGTTTCATCTATATTTTCTTCTTCAATCACATTTGTTAAAATATTTGATTAGCTACAAGCTCCAATTAGAATCGGCCACCACAAATTTATGAATACCATTCGTATTGAGTATTATGTGTATCAGTTCCTATATCACATCTCTTATGAATGGTTCTGAATCAATTCCACTTGAATTATAGGGAAGACCAAAAGTGTTATGAGTTTTTAGTCAAATATGACGACACTTACTAGGATGAACTAGGCACTAGTCTCCTTTCAACCCAGAGACTATCTCTAGGAGTGACAACATATGTACAATGACGAGAACAAGAAATATACACAAAGATTTTTATGCTAGAACCCAAAACAGGGAAAACCAAATTGATTTTTCATTGTATTCCTTTCAATGTTAAAATATATTATATACTTGTCGAATCATTCATAAATGCCCAATATGTTAACCCTGGATTAGAACGTAACCATAGTTCCTTTGTCCGGATCTATAAAACCACAGGAAAACCACCATGTGCAAAACCACCTAAAAAAATCCCACCTCCTTTGTCGCGTCCGACACACCATATCACGCGTGCAACTAGTCATGCAAAGAATATAACATATACCCAACATAGGAAAATAAAACATGGGGAAATAACATATTACCATATTATTTGTTGGGATCATGGGTCCTTTTGAAGTATAAGTGTAGGGTGGATTATAGAGGTTCCTAGTATTTATTTGGTTATAAATATCCTCACCTTTGGATCTATGGTTCCTCACACTACCAATTTCGTAGGTATACTCCAAGTTGAAGTCAAACTTCTCACTCATGCATGCCACTTCATCAATTGTTGCATTTGCACTCTATATAGCTTTGTAAGCAAGTTTATAAGTTAGATGTATGTGATGGCATATGATGTAGGATGTTTTTTATGGGAGGGAATTTCAATGAAGTTTTTATATATATAAAGGCTAGGGAAATATGATCGTCTATGGTAATAAGGGGTATAATGCACTAGCTTCAAAAATTGATATGTTTCTCTCCAAAGCATTCAATACACACACACGCGCGAAATATTATATTATTTTAAATATAATATAAAACACGTGGCATGTGAATGAGAGTCTAATAGGAAGGAGAATGGATCACTATTATAATTTATTTGTTATGCATTTGATAGATACAAATGCATGTGAGCAACAAGATGTTGTCAAATGTTATTTATTTTTGGAAATTATCAATGATCACTTTTCTCCATCTACACCATGTTTTATGATTGGTGCACACATGTAACCTCTTGGAAATTGTTGGTGAACAAATGTGGAGTGTGCATGCAAATTATTGAAATGTGTAGGATATTGAGATGTGGAGATTGTTCCTTTGATCCCTCAAAGTGGGGGCATATTGTACACTCATTATTGGTACAGTTGGAGGAGATTTAGGAAAAGGATAGAAATTTCCTAGTGCATGTGAATTCAAGTTTTGTATAATTGTGGTCGTGCTTACATCAACAAGACAAACAACATGCAAATCAAATAATTATTTGTATTAGTTTAACATTCAAGAATAATCTCTCCAAAGGAAGAACAAATAAAGCGACAAATTTCCTACCAATACCACCAAAAATCAAATTGGTAGTTTTTGTGTAGTGTCACAAGTTTCAGTTTAATTCTTTTAGAGAACTTTATATGCATTGTTCATATTTTATTTGGATATATGCAATTACACAAATTACAAGGATATCCATACTAGAAGAATATATTTGTGACCATGAATTGAAGGATAAGAATCCATGCAATTTGAAGTTTTTTTTCTTGGTTCCCTACAGAGATCAGAGAGTATCACCATTATGTGAATCACACTTTTCCAAGATTTTAAGCCACATTCGAGTGGAAAATATGATTGTGTATTCAAATATGTATCTATATATGGAAGGGTGGTTATAAATGATCTTTTCATAACATATTGAAGTTAACAAATCATAATTCGGACAAGTATATTCCACTTCCATTTCCAACCAAACCATGAGACTTGTCTTTAATGTTTTTTCTTAAAGATCCACCTACAACTAGTAGGAGAAATGAATATCTTCTAGTAGTTGTGAATCACTTAATGAAATGGTTATGATGATAACTCACAAAAAGTTGGTTTCAACATAGCAAGATGCATAATTGTTCTTTAAACAATTTTAGATGGAAATCATCTATGGCCATGATGTTAAATTTATCTACAGATTTTGATAGTCATTGTGGCGGTTGATGGAAACAATGATAAAGATAAGTTTTACATTCTATCCTTAGAGAAATGATCATAAATAGATAGTAAATTGTAACATAGTTTATTTGTTATGTTTTTTTAATAACAAACATCCTAAGATATGGTATGAGATCATCCTATATGTGCACGAAAGTTATAATCACATGATTTGTAACATAATATACACTTCAACTTTTGAAATGTGCCTCAAAATTTGTTAAAGGATTAATTGGAAATCATGGTCCTATTCCTAAGACACTGATAGGGGAGAAATCCATTGCACATGGAAAATAATAATGTTTCTTGAACACCTCCAAAAGGTTCATGATCAAGTTCAAACAACATTACATGAGTTAGTAGAGGTTCAATGCCAGGCATGAATAACACCACACAATGCACATAGAAGTGCCATAGTGTCTATTTACATTCATAATGTACTTTAAGTTGAAATACATGAAGGCCAAGCTACTCAGATATGTAACTCACCAATATTGAACATAATGGAAAGTTCATTGAAGTTATAGTTATTAATATAGATGAGAATTCATCCAATGTTCAATGTATGTTGTTATATTTTCTACAAGCTATTAATATTGGAGGATGATGAAAAGGAATGTGTCATGATTATTCTTTAAGAATTAGTAGATGAAGTTGGCACATTTTAAGAATACATAGATCTATGGTTGAAAAATTGGGGAACCATGTAATGAACCTTGAAACTTCATCACATCAAACTAAAAACATAGACACCCCATGTCAACAAGTGGTATTCCATGGAGTTGATACAAGTGAAGCTTAGCATGGTGTGGCTAGTATGAGTGGTTGAGTGCTTTGAAATTCAAGCAAGAACTTTTAGGGTTGATCATTTGCGATATATATCTTTATTGCATGCCTCACTTGATGTCCCTACGAGATTATCAACTATAGGAAACATCGTTGGGTTTACACTAGTGCCATTATAAAATGTAGGGGAGTGTTCAAGGGTTTATTTGTGAGGTTTTCCTCAGACAAAAATACACAATTGGAGTTTATTTAATTGGAGGAGTTTTGATCCCCAGTGGAGTAAGATATCAAGAAATTCCATCACTAGAGGAATTTAACTAATGGATGTGCATTCCAAGCATTTTTTTTCAAAGAAAAAACTATATATTTAACATTTCTAGCAAGAAAACAAAATATGCATTCTTTGAGCCTCATGGATCCCAATTCAAAACAAATCACAAACACTGTCTAATTGATTCTTCTACTTATGAAAATAGTGTTGAATATTTTGTTGTCGGTGATCTCAAAGATAGGGAGAGACCAAGAATATCAATGTTATTCGGAGACCAAGATGGACACCCAACTAAAGGTTAGGAAGTGCTATGATATTATTGCAGAATTGACTAAGGGTTTTCATAAATGAAAAAGTGGGGGATTTTTGGCAATATTGTTGTCATTAATGTCAAAGACAGGGGGAGACTGTAGATGTCCAAGATAAAAAATGAAAATGAAGATTATTGGAAATATTGTTTGGATACCCTACCTTTGAAGGCATTTTTAATCTAAATACATAGATCAAATCAAAGCATACTAGGATATGTTCTCAAGAACCTTATTATAAGACTTTTTACAATGGTATATGGAACTCTTTATAAATCCACAGGAATGAGGAGATATGCAAGATTCTATGAGGATGGTCCAACCATAAAATACAGGTTGTCCTAACCAATTTTACAAGTTAGTGCCATAAGCGAAAGAGAAAATATATAAATAAAGGATATATGAGTGCATGTTAAGACCATCCAAGAAAGAAGAGATTTTATGGGTTCAAGAGAGGCTAGGGAATACTCTTGGGGTCTTAAAGGTGGACCAAAATGTGATTTGTGGAGTGAACAAGCCATCTTGAAATTTTCATTGTAACTTTTCTCGTATGATGTTTTAGATGATGAAACTTGGATGAAAAATAGGGGAGACCTTCATGTATCTACAATAGAAATTTCAATATTTGGTGCAAGTTAATTTCAAATTCATGATTTGAGGCAGTTAGGATTCATGAATGCTCCTAAAATGTGCTTCAAACAGGTCATCTTGGCATTTTCACTATAAATTTCTTTCTTAGATGCTTTGGAATGTGAAATATGAAGGAGACAGACAAGATACCTCTAGGTACCTATGGTATAAATTTCGTACTTTCTTTAGTATAATCACTACAAGAAAAAAGTTCATTGGTGAGGGTCATGCCTGTGACGAACCTTTAAGGTCCGTCACCAATGTCGCATATGGTGACAGTCTTTAAAAAAGTGTTGTTGTAAGTGTATATAGTGATGATCCTTTAAGGTTTGTCACCAAATCCATTTTAAATGACACTTTTGGTGAGGGTCGTTAATGACCTGTCACTAATTCTCTCTTTCGTGACACATTTGGTGAGGTTCGTTAAAAGCCCATCACTAATTCTCTTTTTGGTGACACTTCTAGTGACGACATTTTATTGACTGTCACCATGATATTTTTGGTTACTTTTGGTGGCAGTAAATAAATCTTCGTCATCATTGATTATTCCAATGAGCTTTTTATGATGCTTCATGCTTGTGACGGACCTTTAAGGTCTGTCACCAATGTCGCATATGGTGACGGTCTTTAAAAAAATGTTGTTGTAAGTGTATATAGTGATGGTCCTTTAAGGTTTGTCACCAAAGCCATTTTCAATGACACTTTTGGTGAGGTTCACTAAAGGCATGCCACTAATTCTCTCTTTGGTGACACTTTTGGTGAGCGTTGTTAAAGGCCCATCACTAATTCTCTTTTTGGTGACACTTCTAGTGACGATCTTTTATTGACCCTCACCAATGCTCTTTTTGGTTACTTTTGGTGACAGTAAAAAAATGTTCATCATCATTGATCATTCTAATGAGTTTTTGATGACGCTATGTACCTGTTACTATATTTTTGGTCAAAAGATAACGATTTAAGACCATTTTTTGGAGTCTTTTTCATTATGTGTCCAAGGTCATAGTGATTATAATATTCAGTCAATTTGTTAAGAAGTAATTAGTGTTTATCATTTCCCTCAATTCATAAGAATATAGTTTTCCTATGAGTCAACACATGATTCATCTCTATTAGGTTTATTATCTAGCAAATTTCCTTTAAATAAAGTTCCACTAGTGTGTGTAGGAACTATATTATATATTACATAATCAAGCTCTATCAATTTTATTAATGAGAGAGACTTATCACTCCTTAACGCTCATGGAACACCTTAACATTCGGAACAGTACACTAACATTCCTTGGCACCTCGCATGTCTTGGAACATCTTTGTACCTAGAACATTTTGCCATGAGTAGGAAACCCAAGCACATGTTGGCATGCCATAGCATAGCATAACACTCCCCTATCATGTGTTGTCATTCCCTATAGTCCCTAGCATGCCCTGGAACACCTTGGCATAATATTGCATTGAGAAACATTAGCACTTGGCACACATTGGCACTTGGTATATATTGGAACATATTATTAGTGTGCCTATCATGCCCCTTTTGAAAAAGATAAAGTATTGACTTATTAACCCTCTTATGTGTTCATTTCCTTGCATTTTAGCTTGGTTATTCCTTTTGTTGCCTTGAAACTCCTTGACGCATATTGGCATACTCTAGCACCATGTACATCCTAGCATGTCTTAGAATCTGGCATGCCTTGGCACTATTTGGAACATGTTAGAACACCCTAGAACTACCTAGCACAATCTAGCACTTCTTGACATTCCCTGATATCCCTGGCATGCCTTACCTGTGCTTAGCATACCTTGTCACTCCCTCATTAGCATGACAACTAGCATTCATTGACACTCCCCCACGCACCCTCATATTCATTCACTTCCATGCATTTTGACCCAGTGCTCCCTTGTGTTGTCCTAGGACTCCCTAACACTCCTCATCATGCATTGGCACTCTCTAGCACACCTTAGCACTCTTCTATATGTTATGCCACTTCATATCATGCATGACACTCCCTGATGCACAATGACACTTGGCACATGTCGGCACTTGGCAAGTCTTAGCATGTTTGGCATGTGTTGGGATGACTTGGTATGCTTTGGCATGGTTTAATATTAAATTTATTTGAGATTGATTATTAGAAACTAAATGAGAAGAAATGGAGGAAGATTTGGCACTTAGAATGCATTGACACTTGGCACTTAGCACCTATTGGCACCTAGTGTTGGTGTGCCTAGCATGCCCCTCATGGAAAAGGTAAATTGATGACTTATTAACCCTATTATGTGCTCATTTCCTTGTAGTTTAACTTATTCATCCATTTTGTTGGCTTGAAAATCCCTATCATGCATTGTCACACCCTTGTACATCTTGGCATGCCTTAGCATGCGGCACATCTTATCTTGTTTGATATGTCTTCATCTTATCTGGCACATGTTAGCATGACCTCACAACTAGCATTACATTTTTCCATGACTTGGGAACATTACATTCACTAGAACACCTTGGCACTCCCTAGTTGTCATGCCCTCTGATATCCTCCACAATGTCCCAGGCTAATGAGGATATCAACGGAGGTAACCACAGACGAAGCTTTTAGTTTGGTAAGTAGCCCTACCAAACCAAAGAGGGATCTCTCTATGAAATCATAACCAAGAGATGACTGGAATGTAAAGGATTTCAGTCTAAATAGCTAGGCTTAGGTGGGTTTTGGAAAATTTAGGGTTTTTGCTGGATAAGGGAGAAAAACTAGGTAACTAGGTCAGAGGATTGAAGGGCTACATTACAAAAGATATAAAGGAGAAAGGTAGTATTACTTTTGTGATGTATCTTAGGGTTTTTTGATGTATTGCAGTGTTTATAAGAAGAAAAAGGTCTTAATGAGCATGAAACATGAATTCATTAAGAAAGAAAGAAAGTAGCACATAATGGTTTTTCCATCAAAACATAGATTTATGTAAAGAATTTTGTTTATAATCTGTAAGAAAAATCATTGAAGAACTGATGAATTGAAAGAGAAGATGAATATATTTCATATATAGCTATAACAGAGAAACAATAACATCACAAACTTACTTCACATGAATTCCTAGATAATAGTTGCAAATTGTGTCTGTTGATTTCCAGAAAATGTTCAAGTACAAGCTACAATAGTTCTCTCCTCTGAAATCCAACCTGTTCTATCACTGAGAAAATGATACATAAAGACCAAAACAAAATCTCCCCACTCTTAGGGGTCGAATACATGACTTTAGGAACTATTCCATGAGGTGTTCTAACCAAACCCTAATGTCTAGGGAAGTTAAAAACAACTTCTACAATTAACTTTGACTCCAACGTCTCTCATAAATGAGGTCAAATTTACATAAAAAAAGCTTACAAAGACTAACCACCCATTATTTACATTTAATTTTACCCCTCACATTCATCTACTTCACCATTTTGTCTTTTACCAAAGTCAAACTAGGAATTATGAAAAATTACACACCAAAAATTTTACAAAAATATCATAAATTTCCAGGTGTACAACGATCTGTTGGAGGCCATTGTTGAGTGCCTTTCTAAAGTCCAAATCCAAATATAAAGCCTTTTCTAGAAATCTGGGAGAGTGCATATGTATTTAGAGTATTCTTTCACTCAAAATGACCCATTTTTGGCTAGGATATGGCCATTCTCGCAAGGTATCTCTAGGTGTGCAACGAAATGGAAAAAGAGGGGAAAAAAGGTGATTTTTGTCCTCTTTTTTGCAATTTTTTTCAAAAAATGAGCCCCAGACCAGGAAAGTTGGAAAATTGGTTTTGAGAGGGGGTTCTAAGCTTTCCAAAAATTCTGAGTTTCCATAGTTTGGAGCCTTGAGGAAGAATCACAATGTGAGCTCGTTGCACTCCTAGACAAAAATTTGCCAAAAAATTGCAAGTATGCACTAGTCTACACCAAACACACAAATGTTTTTCCAAATCCTCCCAAAATTTATCCAGATATGCTTGATGAGGTATGTTAGGCAATCATGGATGCATCAGTAAGAAAATATAGCTTACCCTTATCCTCTTGGCTTATTAGGGTTTCGTTGAGTTTTTCCTTCAACTGCTTGATTTTGACCTTGGCAACTTGATTTCTTGTGTAATAATGGATGGCCATTTTATTTTGCAACTTGTTATACCCATTGGACTTTTCAAGGAGCTTCTCAATGTGGCAATTGACTTTGTCAAGCCAAAACTCCTTGTCATCATTTATTTCCATGGTAATCCTCTCTTCAAAGGTCAATTCTTCCATTGGTGGCTTTTGTTCTCTTTCCCTCCAAAGTGCCTTCTTGAGACCCATTGTCCTTGGTCTCTTCTTGCCACATGTACTTCATGTTGCTCAATGTACTCATGGTCCACTATTTCCTTTCCTTTCATCTCTTGTTTCATGGATTTGAATTTCTCTTTCTCCATGAATATCTTTTTTTCCTTAAGTTGACTGTTTTCTTACTCAAGGAATGAAATCATTAATTTGGCCCTTTCCAAATTGTCCATGAGCTTCATGATCTAAGAATCATTCTCTTTAATGAGTTGTTGCATGTTTTGATGCTCATCATGTGCCTCCAATTCAACTAGTCAAAGTCATGCTCAATGGGCTCCTCATCATGCAAAGAGGCCTCATGATGTGATGGTGATCCTTGTATAACTAATGTAGTAGGCTTGGCCCATTCCTCAATTTGAGGAGAAAACACAAGGCTTCCACCTCTCTGATATGTCTTGGTCACCTCAGGGTTGTGTGTGGCCACCATCAACGAGTAGGTCGATTTTTGTCTTGTTCAATTTAGAGTGGTTGTTAAAGGACTAACAACAAGCCTTAGTTGTATTCCTTGCACTAGTTGATTGTAAAGGGACATCATCCTTGGTATGTGAGCTCTAGCCTATTCTATTATATTTTGTAATATAATGAAGAAGAGTTTGAAAAAGTTAAAAATTGTCATGTGCATTAGTTTTTTCCCTGATGTGTGTAGATTTCGTTTTGTAAAGTAGATGTGTTATGGCACTTGAGTGTGTTTCCATCAAATATTCTCAGACCAAATCCAAATTCTCATGTGCTGTGGAAATTCATCTTAGGCTACTCATGTTCAATCTCAACTCATCCCACTTAACAAGTTACAAAGACAAGGCTCATAACATCCAACCGTGGCCTTGAAACAACTAAGTAACACAGTTTACATCTTGACATGCCATAACACCTGCATGTCTTAGAATGCCTTAGCACTATGTGGCACGTGTTAGCATCCCCTACATTCCTTGGCATGCTTTTAAACTCCCTAACACACCCTAGCACTTCCTAATATGCCTTGGTAGTTTAGCATACCTTGGCACTACCTAGCATATAACCTTGTCACTCCCTCCTTAACACACCTAGAACTCGTTGACACTCCCTGTCACACACTCTTAATCATTCGTTTCCATGAATTTTGATCTAGTGCTTCCTTGTGTTTCACTGAGACTCCCTAGCATGCATTGGCATACCCTAGCACTTGGCACATCTTGGCATGTCACCCTAGCACTCTAGCATTCCTTGGCACTACCTAGCATACCTTGTCACTCTCTCCTTAGCACACTTATAGCTTATTGACACTCCTAGTCACAAACTCTTATTCAATATTGATTTCCATACATTTTTACCTAGTTCTCCCTTGTGTTTCCCTAGTACTCCTTAACACTCCTTGGCTCATGTTGGTGCACCCTAGCACCTAGGACATATTGGAATGTCACCCTGGCTTCTAGCATGCCTTAACACTACCTAGCATACCTTGTCACTCCCTCCTTAACACACCTGGAACTCATTGACACTTCCAATCACAAACTCTTATTTGTTCATTTCCATGCATTTTGACATAGTTCTCCCTTGTGTTTACCTCACACTCCTAGATAACACTTCCTTGCACGTGTTGGCACATCTGGTCGCATGCCACCCTTGCACTATAACATTCATTAGAATTGCCAAGAATTCCCTGTCACTCCTCCTTAGCACACTTGGAGATCACTGACACTCCCTTTCACACACTCTTATTCATTCATTTCCATGCATTATGACCTAGTGCTCCATTGTGCTTCCCTAACACTCCTTAACACTCCTTGGCACACATTGGCACACCCTCACACTTGACACATTTGACATGCTTTCCTAGCACTCTATCATGCCTTGGTACTACCTAGCATACCTTTTCCACCCCTCCTTAACACACCCAGAACTTGCTAACACTCCCTATCAGACACTTTTATTCATTCATTTCCATGCAATTGAAACTAGTCCTCCCTTGTGTGTCCCTAGCACTCCCTAGCATTTGTTGGCACCACACCCTAGCACCTAGCACATCTTGGCATGCCTTAGCACTTGACATGTCTTGGAATGCTTAACGTGCCTTGCAACTTTCTATCATGTGTTATCACTTCCTGGCATTCCTTCCACACTTTGGCACTCCCTAGTTTCCATGCCCTCATAGATAACCTTACTTTTTTTGCGACATGGGAACCCAACCATGTCATTGAAAAAATAGTGTTGTCCCTAGACAAAAGTATCCCTTTGTCTAAAGCTTCTTTTTCCATCCTCTTATCACAATTGTAGGCTTACCTATTGCAAGTCCTATGATTCTGTAGTGTGCAAAGCTTAGTTGTGTGGGTTTGGGGCTCAAGGCCTAGTTTCTCCATTTAACTGAAGTAAAATGAGAGGAAATGAGGCACTAGGTCCTTACATGCATTGGCACATCTTGGTCACATGCCAGCCGTGCACTATAACATTCCTTAGCATTGCCAAGCATGCCTTGTAACTCCTCATTAGCACACTTGGAAATCAATGACACTCCCTATCACACACTCTTATTCATTCATTTCCATGCATTCTGACCTAATTCCCCCTTGTACATCCCTAGCACCCCTTAACACTCCTTAGCATGCATTGGCACACCCTGGCACTTGGCACATCTCGACATTCTTTCCTAGCACTCTATCATGCCTTGAAACTACCTAACATACCTTGTCCATCCCTCCTTAGCACACCCAGAACTTGCTAACAATCCCTATCATACACTCATTCATTCATTTCCATGCAATTGAAACTAGTCCTCCCTTGTGTTTCCTTGGCACTACCTAACATATCTTGTCAATGCCTCCTTAGCACACCTAGAACTTCCTAACACTCCCTATCACGCACTCTTATTCATTCATTTCCATTCAATTGAAACTAGTCCTCCCTTGTGTTTCCCTGGCACTCCCTAGCATGCGTTGGCGCCACACCCTAACACCTCTTGGCATGTCTTGGAATGACTAACATGCCTTGGAATTTTCTAAAATTGGTTATCACTTCCTAACATTCCTTTCACACCTTGGCACTCCCTAGTTGTCATGCCCTCATAGATAGCCTTACTTTTTTTATGACTTGGGAACCAACCAAGTCATTGAAAAATAGTGTTGTCACTAGACAAAAGTCTCCCTTTGTCTAAAATTTCTTTTTCCATCCCCTTATCATAATCGTAGGCTTACCTATTGCAAGTTCTATTATGAAATTCTCCTAATACACTTTGTCCTTGGGACACCTAGAAGACACTCTTATTCGTTTGTTTCCATGCACTTTGACCTAGTTCTCCCTTGTGATGCCCTCACACTCCCCAACACTTCTCGACATGCATTGACATTGTCTGGCATGTGTTATCACACCTTTTCATTCTTTGGCATGCCTTGACACTCCTTAGCTATCATGCCCTCATAGCTACCCTTATTGGCTTTAAAACTTGGGAACTAACCAAGTCCTACCTCGACTACAACATCTTGACCAAGTTACAGTTACTACAACTATATTATGCCTTGTTCACATAAGAATGGCCTATAACTCATCTTAGGCTACTCATGCCCAATCTTAACTCATCCCACTTAACAAGTTACCAAGTCAAGGCTCACGTCCAACCATGGCCATAAAACAACTAAACAACATAGTTTACATCTTGACATGGCATAGCAACTAGCATGTCTAACAATCCCTTAGCACTATGTGGTACACATTGGCCTTCCTTGCATTCCATGGCATGCTTTAGCACTCCCTATCATATAGTACCACTCCTTGACATGTCATGGCACCCTTACATACCTTGGAACTACCTATCATATAACTTTGTCATTCCCTCCTGAGCACACTTGGAATTCACTGTCACTCCCTTTCATACACTCTTATTCATTCATTTCCATGCATTTTGAACTAGT
>APFE030297560.1:15933-40118 GCA_000404065.3 Pinus taeda
GGACACTCAATCCCTAGATTCCAATGTGTGTGAAACAGGAGGTCACTCTAGGCCCTTCCTCGATCATTGCCCTTTCTTTGCCATGTTTTAATTTATGTTTATGCTTTGGTTTAAAATTCCTATATTTAAAGCTCTAGATGGTCCCACTATGAGCAAGACAACATGGTTAAATAATTAATGGGTTTTTTTTTATGTGGATATGCGTCTCCCTATTGGAAGTGGGCAAAGTAATCATTTTGTTAATTACAAATATACATTTTATGACTGAGAATGAAAGATGTTGGCATATTCTTGTACTCTTCTCTCAATAAATGAACCAACTTCTCAATAATAACTTCCTTTCATATCTAAATTCATTATTTAAACTATGTTTAAAATGACTTTTTACCTAATTGTGATTAAGAATTGATTGTGGTTGCTATGGGTGATTACATATGATATTTAATGAAAAATAAATTCAAAACTAAATATATAAAACATTCATTGAATTCTGAAACGTCAAGTTGCATTAAAATTATTCAACCATTTGTATCCATAGTTGGATTAAATCTTTGTAACACTTGGATGGCTCGCCCACCTATTCAACCACAAATCATATGGGCAGAAATGCATGGAATGGAAGATAAATGCATGTGCTTGACTATTTCCTAGTAATGAGGGCGCCATCCACCCAATGGGTCACCATCCCACATACAAGCCTACATGCATGGATAGGTAATTCGGGTTTCTTAGTTTATGTGGCTTGAGATTCGTCGATACAATCGAAAATGTTTTCTTTAAAATTTTCAGGATCGATGCATTGTGTTAATGATTTACTATTGTGTTTATCTTTGTATTCGCATGTAGAATTTGAAGGAATAGTCAAGCAGTCCTGAATGGCATAAACCAAATTTGAAGGAATAGTAAAGTCTAGAATGCCATAAATTTGATAGCAGATAAACAAAGGCATTTTCAAGCTTTGAAATGCATTTTCAATGAAGAGGCATTACACATTGCAATATGAAAATTTAATGAATAACCAAGCAGTGATATTATGTGAGCATTGCTATGTCTTTTCATAGACTTGATGTTCTTCAATGTTCCTGTGCAATGGAAAAACATATTCAATAAATGATTGTCAATTAATTCCAAACTGAAGATTACACATGCAAACTTCATTTTTTTTTAAACTTTTATTATAGTTTTTTCAGGAAATAAATAGTGTTAGAAGTTTTGAAATGTGCAATGGTCAAGAAACCTCTTCCCAATTCCCATCTTTATTTTCAGCTTCACCCCCAAGAATCATTGAAGGGATTTTTAATATCGTTCCCTGCCACAAAAGATATCATACTTTCCAAAACTTCAATTATTTAAAGTGTGAAACCTTAATTTTTATTTTTGTCTTTCGAGTGTAAAATATATTAACTACTTTCTCAATCTGTCTTTCATTTTTTTTTGTTCCTATTGAATTTTTTTTAAAGATCTATGCAAACCTATTTCAAATAATATATTTACGCCACATTGAAAATTACCCATGTTATCTACATTTTGTGAATTGTTATTAAATAATTAGGTTTATTATAATTTTTTTTTTTTTCCTTTGGAAAAAAGTCATAATTTCTATTAATATATAAGAAATTACATTTTGTAGATGCTAGTGCATATGCATATGGAGGCAGAGTTGCCTATCGAGTTCAAAAATAGACAAAAAAGTTCAGTTGTATCTCCATGCAGGGAGTCTTGATGACAATTATACTGTTCCTGTGCCAGCTCTCTTACAGAGAGAAAATTTAATCAAAATTTGAATTTTGTCTCTTCTCAGAGAGAGAATCTAAGTATCAAAATCGGTATTATATGTCTAGAGTAGTTCATGTAGTACAAAAAATATAAATAAACATAATATATACAAGTTAAACAAAAATTGTAGGGCTTATAGCCCATTTTCTTTGAGTTCCACAAATGGTCTGTGGTAGTATTAGGTTCATTATAATATTTTTAGGTTTTATTGTAATATTAGGTTTATTATAATTAAGTCTATTATAATATTACAAGGTTTATGACAATTAGGTTTCATTATAATATTAGGCTTATAATAATATTGTGACATCAAAATTGTATATAATCAAACATGTTGTCACAGGTAGAAATGGCTCAAAAAAATTTGATGCCAATGAAATGAGACTGAAATCAATAGACACAAATTTATTCTACTCAATCTGCGAAAGGGAAAACATATTATAGAAACACATGCAATCAATCAATCACAATGAACACAATATTATTACTAGGGAAAAAACATATTATAGAAACACATGCAATCAATCAATCACAATGAACACAATATTATTACTAGGGAAAAAACATATTATAGAAACACATGCAATCAATCAATCACAATGAACACAATATTATTACTAGGGAAAAAACATATTATAGAAACACATGCAATCAATCAATCACAATGAACACAATATTATTACTGGGGAACCCAACTGGGAAAAAACCCTCCTTTGTTTGTATTATATCAGATGAGGCAACGATCTATTACAATGACAACTTCAATCCTTGAAGCTCAACCCGCAATGCAATATTGATCTCCTCCTCCTAAGACTGCTCTGCAAAATACTTAGCCAAATCTTGGCCTCTTGCTCCTATTTCCTTGCATAATTCCTAGGGAAATTAGCTCCTAAAGAATAAGATAAGCCCCCATTTGCTTACACAATTCCCAAGCGAAAAGCCTCACCTGCTACATGAAAAAACTATACGCTCACTAGTATACAATAATGATTACATTGATGCCTTTTTCCTCCACTCAACTAGGCAATTCGAATTGCATGAATGACTAGGGATATTTTTGGTTTATTGACTAGTTAACTCAAACATTAGTGAGTTAACAAGAGTTACAACTACTCAACTAAATTCCTACTAACTCTATTCATGACTAGAGCTTAGATAACTGTGTTTCACTAACTATAACTCCACTAGATTGCTAGATCTTAGCAATAAACCCATGCACAACTCTACTTCTTTCCCACAAATTCAAATTGACTGACATAAATAAGTGACAAGGCCATGTCATTCCTACTAACTGCAACTCAAGTCATCCTGTTGATGTGGAAATTCAAATTTCTCCATTTGACTAAGGCATAAGTAAAATGAATCATTTTCTTGCTACGATTTAACACTCCCTGTTAGGAAGAAAAGGGTTTTGAACAACTGCAATCTTGCTCCTATGGAACTTGAACTTTCCTCTTAACAAATCCTTTGTCAATATGCCTGCATCTTGTTCCTCTATAGGAATGTATTGTAACACATGTAACACTCATTCTCAATGTTTTTATTGCTACTGCAACTGAGAAGCATCCAAAATATTGAATACGATATGTCTTTGTTCTACAACTGTCTCCCAATATCTAATTACATCAAATGACACTAATCCTTCTTCTACTGAATACTATGGGCCCTTGTAGCAAGGGAAATGATCCATGAGAAGATTATATTGCAACTGTTGTTGCTCTCCTATGGACCTTGCCCAAATCTTCGCAACTCTTAGACTAAGGCTCTACATCACCCCACCTCACTCCTTGAGGTATAACTACATACATGGCAAAATATACCTCTAGCTTGTAGATATTTTTAACTCAAACACCAATTTGTTTTACTTGTCCAATAGCAATATGCATCAGATAAGTTTTCCATTTACTGAACACCACATCATATCCTTTGTCATCAAGTACAACTACATAAACTAAATGTTTCTTTAGACGAGGCACATACATTAGATTCTTTAGCTGAACATGGGAGTCTGAATCCCTATTAAAGGTGACAGTGCCAATCCCTTTGGTACTATACCTCCCATCATCTCCAAGCTCTATGTATAATTGTAGGTGGTTCTCCTCTAAGTTGCTGAAGAACTCCCTATTTCCTGTCATATGTAATGAAGCACCAGAATCTAAGTACCATACATTTCCTTGTACAGTACTTTCCATGAATGAAATGGGGAGAAATCCAACTCAAATTGTGATGTGAGAGCATCTCCTGCTGCTGTTACTGGGGGTTCCTTACTAGATTTCTTATGTGGACACTTGGTAGCATAGTGTCCATACTCATGGCAATGAAATCATTTAATTTTATTGAGGTCTTTCTTCTTGCCATGGTTCTAGACGTTGGATTTTGCCTCACCTTGGTCCTTCTTGCCTTTGGAATTATTTCCTTTACAAACTATAGAAAAGTCTTCTTCCTCACAAGTTTTGGATAGGACTCCATCGCTAGTGTTTCTTCTAATATCCTCCTGCACCAAATCATACCAAAGTCTCTCCAAATATGGGAGCTTGTCTCTTCCATTAACTAAATTTTGATATTTATGCCAGGACTTCGGAAGGCCAAGGAGAGATAAGTTCACAAGTGCATGTGATGGCACATTTTCTCCAACACCTCCAAACTCATTTCTCACCTGAGTGAACTTGGGTAGGTATTGAACAACAATCTCACTTTTACTCATTAAAATGTTTCTGAGTTTATCTTTCAATGCCAATTTCTATCCTCATTGTTGCTTTGGAATAGTTTTGTGAGGGTTTTCCACATTGAAAAGAAGTTTCCTTGCCATGAAAATTTGAAACCACATGATCTTTGACCCCCTCAAGGATAATTCCCTAGGATTTTGCAGTATCTTTCTTCCACTGGGCCAGCTCTTGTGCATCTGAGGCCGCTGGTTTTGGAATATCTATTTTTGTGTATTATAATATTCCATTGTCTCCCAACACAACTTTCATCTTGTCTTTCCAAGCACATAAAGTTGAGATTCCCTCCAATGAATACTCAAGCCTCAATCCATTGAAATACAATTTTCCTGCATTGAAGAAAATTTGCTCCACAAACTATGCAACTCAAAAAATTTCTTAGAGAAGATCTGGAATAGGGTTTCTATATAGTTTTCAATAGCTCTAATACCATGTAGAAATGGCTTGAAATTTGCAACTGCTAATGAAATCAGACTAAAATCAATAGACACAAATTTATTCTACTCAATTTGCAGAAGGGAAAACATACAATAGAAACACATGCAATCATTTAATCCCAATGTACACAATATTATTACTAGGGAACCCAATTGGGAAAAACCCCTCCTCTTTTTGTATTACATCAAACGAGACAATGATCTATTACAATGACAGCTTCAATCCTTGAAGCTCAACCTGCACTTCAATATTGATCTCCTCCTCCTAAGACTATTATGAAAAATACTTAGCCAAATCTTGACCTCCTGCTCCTCCTATTTCCTTGCGCAATTCCACAGGAAATTAGCTCCTAAAGAATAGGAGAAGCCCTCATTTGCTTGCGCAATTCTCAAGAGAAAATCCTCACCTGCTACATAAAACAATGTACACTCACTAGTATACAATAATTATTACATTTATGCAGTTTCCTCCACTCAAGTAGGCAATTCGAATTACATGCATGAATAGGGTCATTTTTATCTAATTTACTAGTTAACTGAGAAATCAATGAGTTAACAACAATGAAAACTTCTCAACTAAACTCCTACTGACTCTATTCATGACTAGAGCTTGGATAACTTAGTTTCACTAACTATAACTCCATTATATTGCTAGATCTTAGCAATCAACCCATGCGCAACTCTACTTCTTGCCCACAAACTTGAATTGATTGAATTAAATAAGTGACAAAGCCATGTCACTCCTCGTAATTGCAACTCAAGTTATTCTGCTGATGTGTAAATTCAAATTTCTCCATTTGACTAAGGCACAAGTCAAATGAAGCCTTTTATTGCTACAATTTAACATGATGTCAGAATGGTACAAAAATCTATCGAATGTCACAATTAGTCAACCAATTTTACTAAAGTGGTTGACTATGTTGGACTATGTTTGATAGTCAGCACTTATCAACTTCGGTCAAACATATTCACCTATTAATATTATTAATTAATATTAATAATCAAACATAGTGAACCACATTAGTCAAAGATAGTCGAACAAAATAAACCCTTCGAGACAATGTTTAAATAGTTGACCATGATCAAACTTGGCCAACCCTATGCTTACCATATTTAATAATAGTCATGTCTCACAACCACATGGTTGATAATGGTTGACAACCATGGTCAACCATGGTCAACCATTGTCAAGCATTATCAACCATTGTCCATCATTAACAACCATTTTCAACCATGGTAAACCATTATTAACCACTGTCAACCATTAACAATGGTTGAATATGGTCAACCATTGTCACCATGGTAAACAATTGCCAACCCTATTGTTAACCATGGTCAACCATTATCAATGGTAAACCATGGTCATCCATGGTTAACTACAGTCAACTATTTTCAACCATTGACAATGGTCAACCATCATTAACCATTGTTAATCATTGACAATGCTTGAATTTCGTGAACAATGGTTGACCATGATGAACCATGGTTGAATATCATTAACCATAATCAACCATGATCAAGGTCTCTATGGTTTAATATGGTCAACCATGATCAAGCATGGTGATCTTTGGTAAACCATATTAAACCTAAAACATTCCATGCTCTACTGACTCATAATGGTCAACCATGGGAAACCATGGTTAGAATGGTTGAACATGGTCAACCATGGTTTCTATTGTTGAATATGGTCAACCATAATGGCCAATCAATATCTCTATGGTTGACTGGGTTCAATAATGGTCAACCCTCTTCAACCATGGTCAACCCCATCAATAATCTCAACCATTAATGTAACCATTTTTGTAACATTAATGTAACATTAGCGTTAAGATTAATATAACCTTGACCATATTCAACCTCATCGACCTTGATCAACCTCATCAATCCTCATCAACCATGGTCAATGAACCCACCCCACAGACATCGACTATAACTAGCACAACTACATTTACTAATGTGGTTGATATATGTTGATTGGTCGCATTTTCCACCTTTTATATGCAAATCGGTGTATGAAAATGACATTGATCACGTATACCAACCAAATTAGTAAATATGGTTGTGCTAGTCCATATTCCTTTTGCAAATTCTAGATAGTTATAGGTTTTAATTTTCTCTAGAAAAATCACCTTACTAATATGGCTTGATTTTATGTTGGGTCAAGCTGCTATGAAAAACTAAGGGGTGTTTGGTTTCCCAAGTGGAAATAACCCCTGAAACATCTAATTTTGTAAATTTTGTTAGAGTAATGTGAATCAAAGGATGTATTTAAATTAAAGTAAGAAAAAAAATCCATTATTATAAACTTTGATTTGATGAAAATTTTATTTGCAAATACATATGGGTAACTACATTTTCTTTTCATAAATTTCAACTTTAATGTTATCAAAACAAATAGCTATCTGGAAGGTTGTTCAATCTCATAATAACAACAAGATCCCCCACAATTAGTAATTCATTTGTTCCCACTCTTTAGAACACTTTTTTTCTATTCACTTTTTTATTGTCTCATATGTTTTAAAATACAAGTACACAAAATGTCTAGAATGTTTAGATTTTACCCATGGACACATTAACAATTAAGGCTTGAGATTGCTCGCACTAGGAAAGAAGAAAAGATCAAGAATTCTACCAAGCACCATTGGAAATTCTTGAATGGTAAATTTAATGTAAATGTGGATTACCTCATTAGACATTTTACCTTTCCACATAGGCTATAACCATCTCGGTACCATTACAAACATATTTCTTAGTATTTCATGAAATGTTCAGGTAAAATAATCAAATATATGAGAAATGGAGACATAGAAAGAAGTTGAAACCTATTATTTGATTCTTTTCAAATTTGATCAACGTGCAAGTTGTTTTAAGGTAATTTGTCAAACATTTAAATATATCCAAATTTATATGATGCTCTATTTCAATATAGTTTGTCAATTTTTTTTTAAATTCAAATATATCCAAAACCTAGATGATATTATGTTAAATGCAATTTCATATATATATATTAATTATTCACAAACTATCTTTATATTTTCAATAAAATGCTATTGTCGTTTTTACAACTTTTATTTTTAATTACATATTAAAAACAAGATAGGTTGCAATGGTAGCAAGTCCCTACCTACGGATCCCTGTTTTTTTGGATATGTGTATGGGTGTAGCATAGGGTTCATTGAGATGTATAAAGCAAGTGGAGAGGCACTAAAAGTATGTGAGATATATTGTTGTTGTGTTACTGAAGTCTAAAGCTATGAATCAAAATGAACAAAATGGTAATTCCCTTTTAAACATGCAAGTACAAAAGGAAAATGTGAAATCAAATCCTACCCACAAGTTAGTAAAGGTGAGACTTGTACACATTCTTTCTCTTGGTAAAAGTTCAAATCTCAGGAATGCTATAGGATTTTCCTTTACAATGCTAAATGGAGCACTCTGCCTAAGTTGCTGAAATTTAGATCCTACTGTAATGCATTGTGAAAATTTTCTGAGAGATCTATGCAAACTTGTTTCAAATAAAAAATTTAAATGAAGAGGGATTTTCAACCTTTGAAATGCATTGTGAACGTCTTCCTTGTTTGCAATATTACACATTTCAATATGCAAATTTAATGAATAGCCAAGAAACTATATTATGTGAGCATTGCCATGTCTGCCCATAGACTTGATGTTCTTCAATATCCTTGTGCAGTGGAAAAACATTTTCAATAAATGATTGTTGGTTAATGCCAAACTGAATATTACACATGCAACCTTCATTTTTTTATCTATTATTATAGTTTTTTTTGGAAATAAATAGTGTTAGGAGTTTACAAATGTTCAATGCTCAAGAAACCTCTTCCCAATTCCCATATTTATTTTAAACTTCACTCCCAAGCATTATTGAAGGGATTTTTAATATCGTTCTGTTGTAGCAGTGACAACCACCTTTCAAAAGTTTGGCTTGCATGAAAATTTCGGAGCCTACCTTGGATCCTGTGATCAATCATCCTTGGTCACTTGTTGGTAAGCTGATGATTTCAAGCTCCCTCTATGATCTTAAGAGTTGTCCATGGGCACAGTGGTTGTTTTTTTCATGTAAAGGGAATGTTTTTTGCTTCAAGGAAAAGCAGGTGCACATGAGTGGTTGTCATCACATAGACATGTTTCACACTCACTTCACACACTCTTGTCACAAAGTTTGTTTCATCAAGAAAAATATGTCTTATGCATTCTGGATGGTCTACGTTGTGTCACTAAGTGTTTGTGTGCGATCACAGTCAAGTCCTATCAATGTTTACATATGTTTCATTGATCTCACACTTAGCCATTTTCCCGAACAACCTAGCCTCATCCAACTTCCCATAACTATGCGCTTTGCTTCTACAACCCTAAAGCTTCCTCCCTTGCTTGCTGAAACCCCACAGCCCAACGAGACGCCAACCTCCCTTTCCTACTGACACCCTGCAGCCTGCATAGATAGCAACCTTCCTTGCCTTCTGAAACCTCAGAGCTGACAGAGACCCTAGCCACCCCTTCTCTCCCAAATTGTGCAAAGCAGCCAGGAAGCTAGCACTGCTCTCCAGAAATGCGCAGAGCTGTCCAGCTGCACTGCACCTAGAAATTACGCAGAGTTTTTCTCCTAGGACTCCCATCTTGCAACAGTGTCATGTGCCTCAAAACTTCACAATGTTGTCCAAGATTCCACTCTAGGTTGCATTCGGAAACTACACAGATGGGCCTCCGAGAGCCTCATTCCAACAACAACCATTGTTTGCTGAAATTGCGTAGATCTACCTGTCAGTGACTACAGAAAAATGTGACATGTTGAGATCACTCCCAAGGAGTTGAGGAGAAGGACCAAGGAACCAAGTAATGTAAAAGATCAAGACCACATGCAAACTCTGCTAGATGCATGATCATCTTGAGGGCAAGTATGATAAGTAAAGAAAACCTTCTGAAGTACACCTCTTAGTTTAGTTTGTAGGATTGATTACCATTGTCATATCATCCAGTCCTCAGTAACATGCATGTGTGCAAACACAAAAATTCATTTTATGTGTTTCTTCTACATGTCTCACTTCCTTTTCACTTGTTTGAACAACTATTGTCTTCAGCATGTTGATTGTTATGTCATGCTTGCGACCTCATTCTAGTGATGTTGAAGGTTGTTTTTGAGTTGTTCTCGCTATGTAAACATCTATAACACTCACACATGATGTTGTAAGCACTGCCGCGCAAGTGCCGTCACAATCGTCCGAATGTCTATCTCAAATGCCGCGCTTGTTGCTCGCACTGAGTGTATGTTGTCTTGATGGTTCGAGGTATCTTGTTGTCAAGTCATGTTGAGTGTGTGTTTGCAAGGACATGCATGCACAAGGTCACTCGCTCACACACTTAGTCATTTTTCTAGAACTCTGTTGACCAGACCACCCCCCAACATCTAGACCTCTATTTATATGCATTGCACAATCTCAACCCTCAGTGGTCATGTACATCTACCCAAAATTGTGCAAATATTGACATTGCCTCCCAAGCATTTTGCACTGTGCAATCCTGGAGTCAACCTGACTAACTATCACTACGAACAGTGAAGAAGTGTCTCAGAAAGCCATCTCAATTTGTGTTGCGCACAAGCAAATTTATCAAGCCTCTAGCTGGTCAATTAGAGAGTTTGACCAGGCAGTGACCCCAGGCCTCAATCCCCCCAAAAATTACATAGAAGCTACCAAGCATGCCCACCTATGCTTACTGAAGAAATTGTGTAGACATGTCAGATAGACACCCATTTCCTGTCACTGCACTGTCCTCGAAATTTACACAGTTTTGTCAGCCAATCACCCTGTCAACCGACCTGCTGCTCCTCCTGAAAACTGCGCAGTTTTCATGGGTTGTCTCCCACTTGCCCAACATCCCACTCAGCCTAGAAACTGCACAGGGATGTCCTATAGGTCAGCCTCCCAGCTCTGCGTAGTTTTGACCAGCAAGCTCCTGCAACCCGTTGCCAGCCTCCCCGAAGAATCTGCGTAGTTTTCACTGCTAGTATCCCCCTACTGCTTGCACTATCTCCTTGGAAAAATTGCACATATCTTCCATCTAGCTGAGCCAAATCCTGCAGATAGTCATTGCTGATCCGGACTTCCCATCTCAGCCTCCTAGTGACCTCTGCGTAATTTTCATTGATAGTGCCTAGAGCCCGCATCTCGGCCTGAAATGTGCTCTGCGTAGTTTTAGAGCCTTATCCTCTCTCCTGGTCACCTACATCAGAAAACGAAAGATAATGCATCATGGTAGACTAGAAGATTTTTGGATTTGATGTTGTCTCGTCATGAGTGCTTTCAGATACAGGCACATGGATGAGACATGGCACGACGATGAACGGGATGAATAAGGAGAGCATGCTAGGAGACTTGTTTGCGAACAGAAAAACACACTGAGCATGCCAAGTACAAGCGAAGGAGATATATGCACATGCAACATCAAGCGAACACCAAGACCATTGAAGACTCCGTACACCTTGTTGTGCGAAGGTGAAGCTATGATACACCAAGAGCACATTCATCACTCAACAGCACTGTAGCTTGACATGGACACCATCATCAGCATAAAACCATCATTGTCATGTCGAGTCATTTCATGAGTCATCTCGACCACATCACTACTGTGGGCCATACTGTTGTAATCAATGCAATGTAACATGGAAGTCTAAGAGACCCACATGTAAAGATGAAGGGTCATGTAAAGTTGAAGAGCCATGTAAGTCAAATAGTCGTGATGGAAGTTGAATAGTCACAAAGGTCAATTTCACCCTTGGCTATATATACCTCTCATTTGTACATGAAAAGGACTTTTCACCTTGGCTCCTCCCCAATAGACTTGAGAGTCTGTAGTATTTTCTTTGAGAAGCAAGAAGTAGCTCCAACGCCCCACTATCAGGGTTAGTGATGTAATGGTGTACGGATGTGTCTTGGAACTTTCGCCTAATTCAGAAGCCCATTAACAGGCCAACACATTTTGATACATGTATTGTATTCATTTGTAAGACTATTCTTTGGATGCTTGTAATGCATGTTGTTTTAACCTATATTAAGATGGTTGAACTACTTCGGTTTTTTAGTACATATGCTATTGGAAATGTGTTATATCATTTGTTAATTCTATCTCACCTGTGTGGGACATCCCACCGGACACTCGACAGATTCATTCTTGTAAGCTTGTTATAACGCCCGTCGCACTTGTGTGGACTATTTCGCTGGGTGTTGTACGTGTTATCTTTACACCTTGTGTTTGTGATTACCGCATCCATGTGGACTATTCCGTTGGAAGCTACGCATGTCCTATTATGTTTTGTGTCTCTAGAAGATTTGGGACTATTCCCTTTCAACCTGATACTCACTTCCACCCGCTCCCTTTGCAGTGAAATAACTTTGATACAAGAGGCACTAAGCACTCACCAGACACGTGAACCTCGTTGTTCAAAAAAAAGAAAACCACTCTCGCATGCTAACAGGCAAAAGCTAAGGCATATCTTTAAGATAATGGCAATTGGGCCATCGTACTGTATGGGACTCCTACACCAAATAGTGTGAGGTCTAGTCAGGACTTCATACCAGGGAGATCCCCTGAATGTTGGTGGGTCCAACACCGTCAACATTTCTGGCACTAAAAGGAGGGCCAAATGACAAGCTGAGTCCTCACAATCTATTTTGAATCTTTGTACATTTATCATGGAGTTTGTTATAGTTCAACCTCTGAAATGTATATCCAATGGACATATGTTTCATGTCGAGAGGGAGTTCTCGGATGACTTGTCAGAAATGACATATGATGGTGAAGGCAAAGTGGCCTGGCCTAAGCACTTAGATGACTTCCATGTGCTCATACAGAACATGGAAGCTTTTAATGAAACAGAGGTCTGTTGGCTACTCGCACACACACTTTGCGACGACCCATTTATATGGTGTAGCATACTGCCTCATAACTCTATGCACTCATTCAAGTAGTTCAGTGATCTAATAGAATCTGTTTTTCACCATTTCGATCTTGAACACTTGGTAAAAGAATGTTACAACAATAGAAGACCCCACATGAATATCTAGAGGAGTTTTTGGGGCACTTTCGTCAACTCTCTTTTGAAGCTCCAAAAAGTCAGATGAAATGCCAATATATCATGGACAGATTTGAATATTTCCTTCACAAATCAATCTATCCAAATGAGAAGAAAAATTTCAAACCTCGCTCAACATACTTCGGTGATGGAGCTATGCAATCAAAAGAGGACACCGTCCTAGTCACAAGTGACTATCCACCTTCCCCTCATCAAACAACTCCATTCGCACAGAGTGATGTGGGAGAATGTGCACACACGTCTGTTCAAATGTTACATCCTCCTACCCCAGCTGCTCTTGATATCTGCACAGATTTGGCTTGCAAGCCTCCATGTTGTGACGTGGATTTGTTCCCTCAACATTCTTCCCCATGTTCCATTGATCCTCCAGATTGTACTATCTTGTGTTCTTCCTTTTCGGACTCCACACCTATTGTGAATGAGGATTGAGTTATTGACGGAGTTGATGTTATGTAGCCAACCTGTGCTATCATTCACGATGAGTGTGTGCGGGAATCTGAACATGAACCCTCTGTAAAGGATGACATCCTTCTATCCACACCTCCTCTGTTGTTTCCTTACATCTCTGGTGATTCTTCTATCTCTGATTTTTCTAGTGTAAATTCATCCATGGATGCATCTACTTTCGATAATTCGAAAAACACACCTGATGTTAGTCTATCATTTGATAGTTGAGAGGAAAATCCTTTCATTGAGAATCCACTTGACTTTTCATCTACTTTTTCTGGAAATACAGAGGGTGGACATCCTTGCTTCTCATCTATGCCTCTGTACGATTCATCAAATCATGAGGATGCCGACGAACATCCTGAATTTTCTGATCGTGGTTATCGTGATCTCTGTAATTCTTCATTTGATCGCGATTTTGATCCACTTGTTGTAAATCTGTTTAAGCCACTGGTCTCTGATGATCTACCTATTGACGGAGTGGAAACCCTTTTGGCTATCGAGGTACTTCTGCGTGGGCAGATGGTTATGTCAGGTTGTCGTTGTCATGAGGTTAGTTCCACTTCCCATCAGAAAATTTGTGAAACACTCAAGGCTCATCATCACTCATATGTCTACACTGAAGATCAATACAACATATAGATTTCACTTTCGCTGCTCAAATCACATGATCCCATCGCTTATGCATTGAAGGAATCATTCACAGCAAGCACACTTGCAAGGCATAAGTTGTCTCTTTTTCTCATGTTTGGTTGTCTGTCACAGTCAAGAGAGTGCATATGCTTATCATCTGTACGTAGTGTGTCACAACACCATGGTAAGTCCATAAAGTGTTTGTCTTGTTCTTTCACTCTTTTATTTTCTATGGATGAGTTTAAACTCAGGGTGTGTTGGTCTTCATTGTTATATATTTCATGTTTGCTGGTTTTACTAACTATACTTTTCGCGAACCATGCCTTCACCAACATGGTTCAGCCAATGCGGCGGTGGTTGCATTGGAAATATCACTTCACGTGAGTAGGCCCATGCACCATTTAACGTAGGAGTAGGAGTAGTGTTTTCTTCTTACTTTGCTTTGCCTACTGGTTTGCATATTTGTTTTCTTGTTTACTTGGTTTGTTTTGCTTACTTGCTTTCTTTTCTTACTTGTTTTTTTTGCTTTACTTTTGTGTTTTTCTTTTTTCTTTCTTTTCTTGCTTCTACTCATGGGTTAGCCTCTCGTGAAACCGTGTTTAGCTCTTGAGACAAGATGGGAAAATCTAAGAGGACTTGTACAACCATCAACATTTGGTTATCTGTTGTCCTCTCTCTTTATGAAGAACTACTTGTCTTCAGTCGATGATGCCTTGATGGAAAATATGTTCTGTTCAAAGCGAGTCTTGGTGAAAACACAATGCTTGCACTCTAACTAGCACCACCCTACTCTAATCAGTTGTTTTGGGTTAACTCTTGTCAGCTCAGTCAAGTAGAGTAAGGTGAGGGGGAAAACATTAACAAGTATGTTAGAGGTATACATAAGATACTTCTCTAAAGGAACAACCTCTTCTGCTCTCAGTAAGTTGGGATCCCTCTTTCGCCTCTGAAATAAATAAGTGCATATGCATAGTTTTTTGAAAAAATAAAAATAAAAATAAAGGAATAAGGCGAAATAAGAGAAAGGCTTCATGTGCAGAGAGGTGATACAAGTAACTCCTCTGGGGTACTGACCAGGCTCGCTGACAACGAAGCGATTCTTGTGTTCCTGCATGACTCTATCGGGGTACTGTCCAGGCCTGCTGGCAGTGAAGCAACACGAAAGATGAAAGTTAAACTTTGACAATCATACTACTTGTGCACCAATATACCCCTCATCCCCAATCAAAAAAATTGGGTTGACTTGGCTTGGAATGTGTGCTAACCGATCAAGAGCATGGCAGGTGGTACATCTTTCAATCAAGCTAGTGTGGAAACCATAATGATCAAAGATCAAACAATACTTCCAGAAGGGTTAGACTCGATTTTCATGAAATGATGTCCATTCAGAGAGACGGAGTTCTACCAGTGTGTCGCAAAGTGTTGTAGAAGCTACAACCACCCTCCAAAATTTTGGTTCGCATGAAAATTTCGGAGCCTACCTTGGATCTTGCAATTGATAATCCTTGGTCACTTGTTGGTAAGATGATGCTTTCAACCTCACCTCCGTGATCTTAAGAGTTGTCTGTGTTCTCATATTTATGTAGCATGTGTCATCTTTGTGCATAGGGGTTGTTGTTTGTCATGCAAAGGGAATTATGTTTTTCTTCAAGGAAAAGCATGTGCGCATGAGTGGTTGTCATCACATAGACATGTTTCATACTCACTTCACACAATCTTGTCACAAATGTTTTTGCATCAAACAAAGTATGCCTTATGCATTCTGGATGGTCTTCGTTGTGTCACTAAGTGTCTATGTGCGATCACAATCAAATCCTATCAATGTTTACATATGTTTGACTGATCTCACACTTAGTCATTTTCCCAAACAACCTAGCCTCATCCAGCTTCTCGTAACTGTGTGCTTTCCTTGTGCAACACTCAAGCTTCCACCCTTGCCTATTGAAACCCCGCATCCCATAGAGACACCAATCTCCCTTGCTTGTTGAAACCCCATAGCCCGCAGAGACATCAACCTCCCTTGCCTATTGAAACTCCACAGCTCGAAGAGACACCAATATCCCTTGCTTGCTGAAACCCCACAACACGCAAAGACCCTAACTAACACTCCTCTCCAAAATTACATAGAGCAGTCAAGAAACCATCACTACTCTCTAGAAATGCGTAGAGCAGTCCAACTGCACTACACTTAGAAATTGCGCAGAGGTGTCTTCCCAGGACCCCCATCCCACAACAGTGTCTTGCGCCTAAAAAATGTTCAATGTTTTCCAAGATTGCCTATCTGTCTTGCATGCGGAAATTGCGCAGACGGACCTCCTAGGGCCTCATTCCAGCAACAGTCGTTGTCCACTAAAATTGTGTAGATCTACCTCTTAGTGACCACAGGAAGAGGTGACATGCTGAGATCACTCCCAAGGAGTTGAGGAAAAGTACTAAGCAACCAAGTAATGGAAAAGATTAGGACTGCGTGCAAAATTCGTCGGATGCATGATCGGCTTGAGGGTAAGTATGATAAGTAAAGAAAACCTTCTGAAGTACACCTCTTAGTTGAGTTTGCAGGACTGTTTGTCATTGTCATATCATCCTGTCCTCAATAACATGCATGTGCGCAAACACAAAAGTCATTTTCTGTGTTTCTTCTACATGTCTTGCTTCCTTTTCACTTGTTTGACCAACTGTCATCCTTGCGACCTTGTTCTGGTGATGTTGAAGGTTGTGTTTGAGCTATGCTCGCTATGCAAACATCTATCGCACTGAAACATGATGTTGTAAGCACTGTCGCACAAGTGTCGTCATAGTCATCTGAATGTCTATCTCAAGGGTCGCGCTTGTCTCTTGCACCCGCCAGTCAGTCACACTGAGTGTATGTTGTCTTGATTGTCCGAGGTGTCTTGTCATTGAGTCATGTTGAGTGTATGTTCGCAAGTTCATGCATTCACAAGGTACTCGCTCACACACTTAGTAATTTTTCTTAAACTCTATCGACCGGACCACCCCACAACAACCAGATCTCCACTGAGCTGCACTGCGCAGTCTCATCCCTCAGTGATCATGTACATCTGCCCAGAATTGCACAAAGCTTGAGGCTTCCTCCCAGGGAGTCTGCACTGCGCAATCCAGGAGGCAACCTGACTGACTGTCACCCAGAATAGTGCAAAAGTGTCTCAACAAGCCATCTCAATCTACATTGCCCACAAGAAAATCTATCAAGCCTCTAGCTAGTCAACCAGAGAGTTTGACTGGGCAATGACCGCGGACCTCACTCCCCCAAAAAATTGCATAGAAGCTTCCAAGCATGCCCACCTCTGCTGACTAAAGAAATTGTGCAGACATGCCGGACAGACACCCACTGCCTGTCACTGCATTATCCTCAAAATTTGTGCAGTTCTATTAGCCAATCACCCTATCAGCTGGTCGGCTGCTCCTCTTGAAAATTTCACAGTTTTCATCGGTTGTCTCCCAGTTGCCTAGCATCCCGCTCAACCTAAAAACTGCACAAGGATGTCCAGCAACCCAGCCTCCAGCTCTGCGTTGTTTTGGCCAGCAAGCTCCTGCAGCCCACTAGCAGCCTCCTTGGAGAATCTATGCCGTTTTCACTGCTAGTGTCCCCCTGCTACCTACATTGTCTCCCTTGAAAAATTGTGCAAATCTACCCTTCGGTCGAGCCAGATCTCACAGACAATCAATGTTGATCCAAACTACCCATCTCAACCTCCTAGTGACCTCTGCGCAATTTTCATTGACAGTGCCCGAAGCCCGCATCCCGACCTGAAATGTGCTTTGCGCAGTTTCAGAGCCTTGTCCTCTCTCCCGGTCACCTGCATCTGAAAACAAAGGATAATGTACCATCGTAGACTAGGAGATTTTTGGATTTGATTTCATCTCATCATGAGTGCTTGCAGATACAGGTACACGGATGAGACATGGCGTGACGACGAATGGTATGAACAAGGAGTGCATGTTAGGATACTTCTTCGTGAACAGACAAACGCGTGAAGCATGCCAAGTACAAGTGAATGAGAGACATGCACGTGCAACATCAAGTGAACACCAAGACCATTGAAGACTCTGCACACCTTACCATGCGGAGGTGAAGCTATGATACACCAAGAGCACATTCATCACTCAGCAGCATTGCAGCTCGACATGTACACCACCGTCAGCATGAATATATCAACACTGTCATGTCGAGTCATGTCATGACTCATCTCGACCACATCACTACTGTGGGCCATACTGTTGTAATCAATGTAATGTAACATGGAAGTCCAAGAGACCCACATGTAAAGATGAAGAGTCATGTAAAGCTGAAGAGTTATGTAATTTAAACAGTCATGAGGGAACTTGGAAGTTGAATAGTTACAAGGGTTAGTTTCACCCTTGGCTATATATACCCCTCATTTGTACATTCAAAAGACTTTTCACCTTGGCTCCTCCCATATAGTCTTGAGAGTATGTAGTCTTTTCTTTGAGGAGTGAGTTATGGCTCCAATGCCCTGCTATCGGGGTTAGTGATGTAATGGTGTACAGATGTGTCTTGGAACTTTTGCTTAATTCATAATACTGTTAACAAGCCAGCACATTTTCACACAAGTATTGTATCCTTTTGTAAGGCTATTCTTTGGACGGTTGTAATGCATGTTGTTTTAACTTGTAATAAGACAGTTGAACTAATTTGGTTGTTTTAGTACATATGTTATTGGAAACGTGTTGTATCAATTGTTATCTATGTCTCGCATGTGTGGGCTATCCCGCTGGAGACTCGACATATTCATTCTTGTAAACTTGTTATAATGTCATCGCACTCATGTGGACTATTCGGCTGGGTGTTGTACGTGCTATCTGCTCACCTTGTGTTTGTGACTGCTGCATCCATGTGGACTACTCTACCGGAAGCCGCGCATGCCTTGCTGTGATGTGTGTCTCTAACAGAGTTGGGACTATTTTCTTTCAACCTGAGACTCACTTCTACCCTCTCCCTCTATAGTGAGAGAACTTTGACACAAGTGGCATTAAGCACTCACTAGGTACGTGAACCTCGTTGTTCGAAGAGAAAGCAAACCACTCTCACGTGCTAACAAGCAAGAGCTAAGGCATATCTTTAAGATAATGGCAACCGGGCCATTGTACCAGATGGGACTCCTACACCAAACGATGTGAGGTTTAGTTTGGACTTCATATCGGGGAGATCCCCTGAATGTTGGCAGGTCCAGCACCGTCAATACATTCCCCGCCACAAAAAATATCATACTTTACAAAACTTCAATTATTTAAAGTGTAAAATTTCAATTTTTATTTTTATTTTTTTAGTGTAAAAGATATTAACTAACTTCTTTCTCAATCTGTCTTTCATATTTTTTTGTTCCTATTGAATTTTTTTTGTAAGATCTATGCAAACCACACTAAAGATTTTTGTTTCAAATAATATATTTAAGCCACATTGAAAATTACCGATGTCAACTACATTTTGTGAAAGATTATTAAACAATTAGGTTTTATTATAATATTAGGTTTATAATAATATTGTGACGTAGAAGTTGTAAAGAAATCTATCCAAGGATAACAAATGCTACGAGCTTGGCTTCAAAGACAAAGAAAGAATAATAAAATGTTGTTGGTTAAGGTAAGAGGGTAGTGTATGTCACTACGAGGTCATTAATTGGTAGCCAAATACAATCTTGGTTTCGAGATGCTAGGTTCATTTGTTGTTGCTTTATCTTAAAGTTCAGTTTTGTTCACAAAAATGTGCTGATGAAATTGTTGAAGTATTCACTAGAAGGAGATGCTCGTGAATGATTCAGGAAGATTATTAAGAAGAGACTATTCTTCTCTTCTTACCTAGTGAAGATTTCATTGAGCATGTTATTTTTCTTCCTCTTGAAAATAATGAAAAGAACCAAATGTATACAAAGGATGCAAAAATTTTAAACTCTTCATTAATTTCAAGATCCAATAGCGGTTTGGATGGATTCATCTTTTAATGGTGCAAGTTTCAACATGCAACTAATTTGTAGCTGTAAGAGTAAGCTTCCCATGGAATTTTTGTTCCATATACTATGTTCTTTTCACGTTTTCATTTGCATGCAATAAGTAATATTAGTTAATCCATTTCTTACCTAGTTACACTGGAAGTTTGATTAAAATTGGGAAAGCGGAGTTTGAGTTGATTAGAGTAGGAGATGTGATTCAATAAGCTCATATTCCAGGAATTTGGTGTGTAGTATTAGGGGGATAATGACCCATATTCCAATGGTGTGTAGTGAATTAAGGGAATAATGACCGCATAGCCCAATGGAGGAAAACACTGATTATTTTTAGATTGCAGAGGGATTAAGGAACAAGGTCTACTATTATTAGCATCTCAGATGGAGATAAGGTCTATTATTAGCATCTCAGATGGAGATAATATTCCTAGATGGGCTATAATATTATGGAGTCAATTTTTTTGACTCTTAAATGCAGCTTCACTCTTCGGCTATAGAGGAACCTATCATCTTATTTTGGCTTTAGTTTTATTTTGCATTCTTCTCTAAAAGAGTTACTTGACTGGTGGAGTACACAGAAAGCATCATGGAGACCCATTCCTCAACTTGTTTTTTGAAAAATCTGGAAGTGGAGAAACAAGTTTGTGTTCTAAAACATACAGGAAGATTTTCAGTTAGTCTTTGAGAAGTTCATCTCTCTTTATAATTCTCTTCCACCCAAGATCATACAACATAAAAATAAAAAATTAGAGAACATAAAATTTTCCAGATGAGCTTCCCTAGAGTTTTTTTTTAATGGGGCATCCCAAAACAGTATATGTGCTTGCAGTGTCTTCATTTCCATGAATGAAGATCAGAATTTTTCCATTCACTGGAATGGCGGGAAAGGCACAAACAACAAAGCGGAAGCAATGGCACTATCAGGGCTCCTACATTTAAGCACCTTCCTAAACATTCCATCTCTTTAGATTTATGGTGATTCTAAAATTATAATTGATCATGTTACTTGCAAACTTTCCATAAAAAATCATTTGATAACAGGATGGATGAAAAGGATTGATTTTTTCTGGAAAAAGGAAAAGGATTATTCTATACAACATGTAGATAGATCACAAAATACTCATGCAAACAATTTGTCAAAGAAAGGGCTTCTAATTCGGCCAGGCAAATGGAAAATGGATATTCTCTTGGGTGATACCACATACCAAATTGAGGATTTTTCTGGAACATAATGTGTTTGATGTTTCTCTCTTCCCTCTGTTCTTTGAGTCCTGGCAAATGGTTCCTTCACAATGCATGCTTTACATCTCTACCGGTGATGTTCATACAATAGGGTTTTATCTATCTCTTGCCAAACTTTTGGTCATCTTTTCTAATTTCATACATTGTGCAATGTTTAGTCACATATCTCTGTTTCTCTTCCCTCCGTGCAGGCTTATTTCATACATTGTGCAATGTTTAGTCACATATCTCTGTTTCTCTTCCCTCCGTGGAGACTTTCAAGAGATAAAGTTTATGATAAGGAATGCTTATAGACTTCTGAGTCTATATTTTAAGTTCATTTTTTCAGACAGAATATATGTAGTATGTAACTCATCCGATATTAATACAAAATCTTTTTTTTCGTACTGGAAAAAAAGCACAATGAGAATGGTTTGAGTGCTCCATGTGCAAAACAAAATGACATTGAGTATACTCAAGACGATACTGTTGATAAATTTGGCAAGCCAACTGTCAAATCCTGAATTGGTCGCTGAAAATAAATAGCTGCCTGGCTAAAGGTATGGAATATTAATATTAATAAATCCTGAATTGGTCGCTGAAAATAAATAGCTGCCTGGCTAAAGGTATGGAATATTAATATTAATAAACCAAGTGCTGGTGAGCTTGCATTTTTTTTAGGGGTGGGTGTAAATTTTGGGCGAGGAATATTTCCTATGCTATACGTTATTTAATGCACCTTAAGAGTTATATCTGACAGACTTCCATAGCGGCCAGAACGCATGACACCATCGTATGATGGGCATGTCATATATGCTCACTAGCAAGATATGGTATGATGCACATGAGCCATGAACCATTAACAGCATATCGATATGTACTCCAGTCTGGCCCCATTAATGTGGAGTTGTCTACCTAGGTGGCTAATTCACCCTGGAATTCTCATCAATCGGAAAAAGATCTGTTTGTGACAATGGAGAACGGCCAGTCAATGACTTCGGAGAATTCGTTTCAGAGAGCCTGGGGATGACCACCAACGCGGTAATTCATTACGCACCTTCCTACACACCTCCCAACGCAAATCATGAACACGCGCCATTACTATTTTGAATTTGAATTGATCTCCCGCCTCATCATTGATTTGAATTTGAAATGATCTGCGGCGCTACTTTGATTTGGAATTTTGTGGCAACGACCCACTCAACTAGGAACTGTAAAGAGTCACGCTCGTCAAATTAACAAGCCCTCCTAATTGTGCAGGGAGAGATGCGGTGAGGTTGTTCTCCCACAAACACAAGATTTCCAAGTGGACCAAATTTACGATTAAAAGCTCGTCAGTATTGTGCGAGATTTGTCCGGAGATAATGTTCTGGCATCCTAGAAAAACTAATCAAGCTCATGGAAATGTTACCTGATAAACGATTGGCAAAGAGAGATCCAAGTTCTTCAGTTCCTTCAATTTACCCAACGAAGAAAGGATTTCTCCTTCAAAGCTGTAGTATTTAAGCCATAGCCGCTGCAGGTGCGTCAAATTGCCAAGAAAAGCTGGAATTTATCCACTTAACAAATTTTTATAAAGAGATAGGGCCTCCAATTTGGGTAACAAGGGTTTTGCGTGCATCTGTCAAGTCTAGACGCAACTTTTCGTCTTTAGTGCATATTGTTTTTCTCTTGAATGTGTTTAAAAGTGGAAAGCTTATACAACGAAGCCAACGGTTTGATCAAAAAAGAAAAGGGTGCCCAGGGAAATATTCGTTTATTAAAGATAATGTAGAAGTGTTTCACACACATAAAAAGTTTATTAATGTGATAGCAACTATAAGTGTCCCAGGAAATTTTGATTATATATGCACTTCGTTCATTACCATCTACCGATTATTTTTCAGGGTCTGTTAGGAGTTTCATTTCTTTCATCTTCCTATATTTTGGTATTGCAATGACCAATGGTGTGAAAAAACAATTTAGCAACTGAAATGGAAAGAAAGTATCATTTTGTAATTATGGAAACCATGATTAATGAATACATCGTATAGATCATAGTGCTAATTTTCCCCACGCTCGTTATGCAGAGTAAAATTACCACTATGCATGTATTCGCTAACTATTGTAGCCATGATACAGAGAAAGACCTTAGCCAACCATCTCTAACTGTATGGCAACTATTGAAAACTGGAGAAACGGTCTTTGTAGAATATAACTTAATGTTGGATATATATGTCTGACTGTTTATTTATTTGTTTCTCACTATCTTTTTGAAGTCAAATATCCTTTGAAGTCAAATATTTTGAAAATACGGTCTTAGCGCAGCAACAACATGGTGCGAAACTTTAGATCCTTGGGATCTTGGCGTTTAGTGGCGTAGGAAAGATAATGCTGGAAAAATAAATTTCAATAGAAAGCAGTCATATCATCATTGATCATGCTTTCTTTTTATTAGATCTGAGACATAAGGCCGCCAAAGGTCCTTTGCATTTGTTGCAGAAAAAAACTTCTGAAAAGCTTGACTGGATTGGCTGTACATAATATTAACCAGAGGGATTATAGCATAATATTAACGGGCATTATATTAAACAGAGGGCTTATAGCATAATATTAACGGGCATTATATTAACCAGAGGGCTTATAGAATAATATTAACCCACAGACTTTCAGTACAGGGCGGATCTGTGATGCAGGGTGGATATGTAACTTTTCTAGAGCGCTCGTCCATATGTTTATGGCTTAGGAATTTTAGCATCCAGAGATTTGTACAGGATTTTGGGAATTACGTAGTTTTAAATTTATTTTATTTTATGAACGAAAGATTTGTTTTAATTATGGATTATGCTAATTATAAATATAGTAAGCGTTGTAAGGG
>APFE030297560.1:40470-116903 GCA_000404065.3 Pinus taeda
ATTTTTTTTCAAGGAATTTTGTGAAAAGCAAAAAATGACATACATCAATGTTTCAAGCATGACATAAATAAATCAAGTATTTTATATTTTACTTACAAGAATATAGATAAATGCATTAACAAAATTAAAAATACATAATATACCTATGATATTTTTCTTTTTAAACAAAAAAATCTTTAATTTTGTAATTTTTTTCTCTTTTAAATTTCTTAAGTAAAAGGCAAAATAAGATATAGACATCAGTATTTAAAGCATGGTACAAATAAAAACTAGTATCTGCACTAATGTAGATGCATTTACAAGATTAAAATTACATAATTCATGTACATGTCATTTTTTTTCCTTTAAAAAATAGTTATTAATATTGTATTTTTTTAAACTACTTGTCATCCACTAAGGAAAGGCTTAGAATGACTAAGTATGAGTTAAACTTTTTAAGGCAAGAGACAATGGAATTTTTAAAAAGAACTATTTACTTATAGAAATCAAAAAGTTGAGTATTATTTTCGTGAAGTCTTTTTCTTCCATTGGCCTAACTTTAACTATTATGACCTCTAGAGAAAGCAGATTCCATTTCTTCTAAGAAAATTGAATTCCCCAATTAAATAGATTATTAATTATGAAGAAAAACCCCAATATCCTAGCCAATTTGAACCTCACCTCAACTTATTAGAGATATCTAAAAGGGGACACATGCTTTGATTATACATGGCAAGTGGGTAGGTCAAAGTGTATGACTATTAGAGCAATCATACAAAAGGTGACATATAGAAATAAAAAGACATTGGAGATTAGCATGACATGTTGCCATGTTCTTTTCTTCTTAATGTTATCACGTGACAAAGATTCTTTTCAGGTTCACACTTTCCTTTTATTTTCAAATTATAATTTCTTTCCTTTTATTTTCAAATTATAATTTAATATTAACAAAATATGCACAAATTATATAAATATATATGAAAATTTATTTATGGTTAGAGGCTTCTTGATAAAAATAAATGTTTATTAAATTGCAAAGAAATTGATTCTTTCATAAACAACAAAGCAAATGATTTTTTTATGGATCAGGAAGTGTTGTTTACTAAGGGGATGTGATGCAAGCTCGGTTAGAAACTAATCAACACTTCCATGTTTCTAGTTGAATTTGAGAAGCGCTTCCTCAATTTTCCACCCAAGATATAAATCCATTTTTAATACTCATTTTCCTTTAAACTTTCCATCATTAAAATTAGTGGGAGGAGTAGAAAGGGTATAGCATAAGCTCTTTATAAAATCAATGGATTCAAATCTCATCTTAAGTATAGCCACCAGAGCCAAAATGTGCATACAAATGCATAGCCCAACCAATAACAAAACCATAGTGGCTTCGACTGTTTTATAATAAGCGTGTGGGGAGAACAATCCCTTACCTTTCCTATAGCCCCTTTGAAATCATTCTCGGCACTTAAGAATTTCTTCTCGCTTCACTGAATGTGACCATCCTTGTAACCGGGTCATTTTCCTTTCACTCTTGGTGCACAGTTCTGTATCTATCTGTGACATGTCACTTTCTCTATTGGTCTTGTTGACCATTATGCTAGCTCCACATTGCCACCACTACACATCATCTTGGTTTTATGTCATCCCAGTTCATCTGTCTATTGTTTGCTCTTAATACTCTTAGGGAAATCCTTCCAGGATAAGCCATCTTGATGCTTTAATCAACCTTCAACACACCCTAGGCTATAGTGTTATTGACAAGTCATCCCAACTCACCTCTCATTGGTTGACTGCCACCTCAGCTCGACTCCAGTCATCTCAGTTGTTCCTTTTTGTGCACATAACGTTTCTCCCAGGAAACATACTCCGGGAGATGGAAATAATTTATGTCAGTTGTTGCATTGTCTATTAACATTCATGGTGGAACCAAACCCTTTATTAAGGCATGCACATCCTTTATCTATAGACAGATTCAACACTCCTTTGTGGCCCACCTCTCAATATTCACTCCAATAAGAACACACCACATCATCTCAAAGCTTTTCCTTTTGATCGATTACACACATAAGCTCGACATCTGGTCAACCCAACTACATCCTTATGCACTCCTCTCTGTTAGACTCACTCTCACATTGAAAACAATTCTAAGTCCAAATAATTAAATTAATTAAAATCATGAAAGTTAGGATTTAATCTTACCTTTCTAGATTGAGTTTGTTCCTCATGGTTAGGAGTCAGTTTAGGCTTAGTTGGTTGAGAGATTCTCTCCAACTAGTTAGGCTCCTAGATTAGTGTGTTGTTGAGATATTTTCTCAACCAAGTTTGTTCAAGATAGATGCACTATCTTGAGACAACTTCCTCATGTATTTACATGTATCATAAACATTATTTTAATAATGAAGTTCATGAGAATGTGAGACTATAGGAAAGTCTCTCATGCCTTTTCCGCCATGTCTGGTTTTTTTGTATATGTCTGATATTTCTTTTATGAGTATTATTATTAGTGGTTTAGTTTCCTACTCTCTCTTGACCTTACAGGATGGAACCTCCGACCCATGCAGTATCTTAACATGAATGTTTGACAAACCTTCGAGTTCTATCTCTTGACCTTTGTTAGCTAACAAAATCCCATCGAAGCTTTTAAAACTAAGTTTTGTCTCACTTCCCATTTAAACTTTGGCTCGAACTCTTCCTATCTTTGGTCTCCCTATTCATAGGATTTAGATTCTTACGACTTCCACCATCCCATTTTGATTGCTTTATTGCGCTTATTCTAATTTCCTTGGATCGTTGATCTTGTGCACTTGATCAATGATCAAATAAAATATTTCCCTTAGTATAAGAGACTCTCGTCCTTGTTTACGTTCTCCCTCCTGAGCTATAAATAAAAATTTGTGGCCTTTGCATACCTTCAATGGCACTTACTCTCAGTACAATCCCTCCTAAGCTTTGATTCACTTGCAACACCCCTACATCTTACTAAGATCTAACATAATGATAAGTATTCCTACCCACACATATTAATTCAGAACCCCCAAACAAAATGATTCTTTCTATTAATAAATACATGTTCTCTATACAAATTTACATGAGGTATCTCCTTGGCCCGATTTACAATACAATTTGGCCCTTTTCCCTTTTGGTCATACTTGGCCTCACTTTGCTAGCCCTCTTGATGAGAAGGGCTTGATGATATATTGGGTTACCTTGGCTTCCAATAACCTAGGACAACTCAACACACAACTCTATATTCAATTTGACAGTATTTAAAGAAACCTTTTAAACACATGCAATCAACTCAAGAACATGGACTTACTTGGATAAATGCCATGAGAGATTATTTTCTCTCATAATTCCATACGTTTCCTTTTAATGATGGTAGCAATGGACAGGCTAAAATGGGCTTTTAGAAACCAGACACGCAATCCTAAAATTTCTACCTATAGGTGCTACCAAATAATTTCGTAGCACATTCAAAATCATGTAGGCATTGTGAAATGATTTTGTAGTGCCCCAAAAAAATTATATTTCAAATTTCGAGAACGTGAAACGACTCACCTTTGTTCGCAATCGACTACTCAAGGCCCAAACTTTCTTCTTGACATAAATAACGACTTCATACACCTTTTCTCATCTCTTTTACAAGGCTAACTTGACGTTACGAATTAGGAAAAAATCTACAAGGGTTTTGACAACATTCAACAAAACAAGGTGCTCTATTTTCTGTGGTAGTGCTCTATTCATTGTAAATTCTACATAATCACTACTCCAGGAAATCATGGAACATTCCTCTCGTGCAGATTTAATGAAAAACTCTAATAACTCGAATCTTCCCTTTGGGACTCGACTCTCCAAATCTCAATTATAGTTTACGTTGATTTATGACAGTAAAACTCTTCACCAATTTTTGTTCAAAAGCTTCATATGGAGGTAGGGATAAACACAAGGTTTGATGTTGTGATTCCAACACTCATAATCAACTTCCATTTTACAGGCCTGGCAATCAAACCTCTACTTAAATCGTGAAGGTATTCAAGCTCCTTTATTTCATGAATATCATGTCTCTTAAACATCATAATTCTCGGGAATTCATCCATTCATATTCCAAACAAAAAACAAGCATCACACATGTAACTCACTCAATTGGTCATTTACATTTACCCCAAAGACCAAAAACTTCATTAACAACACATAGAAAAATAATTTAAACAAACATAAAGGCACATATAAGCATATTTCTCATTAATCAAATTAACCAGATAGTAAACTGGCCAGATATACAATGTGGGCATGTGCAACCCAAGCCTCTCGACCTCTAACTCATCTCTTTGCACTAGAGATTCTCTTCTTCTCCGCCTCTTCTGCCTTTGCTACTTTTCTCTTCTCAAACACCCTTTCTCTTTAAAAAGAAAGTTAACATGGGACAACCATGAGTCACAAGATGAATCATTTCCCCTTTTCCACAAAATAAGGGAAACTGAAACTTCATTTACATTAGAAAATAATTCCCCCAATTTATTCTAAAAACCAAACTCACGGCCTAATGTAAATATCTACAATTTCTCACAAAACATTTGAAATCTCTCCCAACAACACCATGTGACCATCCCATCACATTGGCAAGCCTCGGTCCAGTATTCATCAAATTTTGTGCCCATCTATGCACCTACTTAAGACTCCCAAGGTACAAAAATTCATGACCTCCTTGTCACATGCATCCATTCTTATCGTAACAACTTCAACTCGTGAGTTGCAACACGCCTCTACAATAAAAAGTCTCCACCTTGCTACATGATACCTCACTAAACCTTCTCTTGAGTTTGGGATTTTGGCATCTTCTTGGTCCTCTTATCTAGAACCCTTAGAGCACACCTTGCCCTAGGCTACTGCAAATATCCTCACATTCCTCTACTATCACTTTCACAGTGAAACTTACAAATTTTAACAAATCTTTAGTTAACTTGTACCTTCTTCTACTAATTATGTTGCGAACTATGACCTTTACTTGTTGCTAAATTGTTCAAACTTGCCAAAATTTTCCTTAGAATCATAGGTTGTCTCTTCATACAAACAATTATACCTTCTTTCTTTCCTTTTGTCAATTTCATCTTCTAATTCAGTCCTTGTCTGACATTTATTGTCTTTAGGTTGCTACATAACTTCTATTTTCATTATCAAGATTTATTCAAAATTAGAAATTCCATTTATACATGGATCAACTATTCTTGACATGCAAGCATCTCTCCACTATTACTTCATTTCTCTTTCAGCTGTACTATAACTCTAAAATCCAATCTTTGTTATTCTATCTACATCACCAAAGAGAAATTTGGCTCTAATATTTTCCAAGAAATTAGCTTTCTCTAATACCACTTGATGAAAAACTAAGTTACCCCGACTGCCAATAACCCAAGAAAACTCAACACACAAGTTTGTACACAATTTAACAACATTTAAAGAAACCTAGTAAACACATGTAGTCAACTCAAGAACATGGTCTTACTTGGATAAACGCCATGAGAGATTCTTTTGTCTCATCTTCCAATCTATTCCCTACCCCATCTAATTCCATATGTTTACTTTTAATGATGGTAGCAATGGACAAGCGAAAACGGGCTTTTAGAAACTGAACACATTCTTGAAATTTTTGCCTATAATTATTTCGTAGCACAGTCAAAATCCTGTAGGCACTGCAAAATGATTTTGTAGTGCCCCTAAAAAACTATATTTCAAATTTTGGGAAGGTGAAATGACTCTCCCTTGTTACCAATCGACTACTCAAGGCACTAACTTAATTCTTGACACAAATAATGACTTCATACACCTTTCTTTATCTCTTTTACAAGGATAACTAGACCTTACCACTTAGGAACAAATCCACAAGGGTTTTGACAACATTCAACAAAACAGGGTGCTCTATTTTCTATGGCAACACTCTATTCACTGTAAATTCTAAATAGTCACCACTCCATAAGCATCATGGCAAATTCCTCTCAACATAGGTTTAATAATAGACTCCAATATATCGAATATTCTCTTTGGGACTCTACCCTCTGGATCTTAATCAGAGTTTACGCTGATTTTTGAAAACAAAAATCTTCACCAATTTATGTTCAAAACTTCAAATAGGGCTAAACACAGGGTTTGATGTTGTGATCCCAACACTCATAATAGATCCCATTTTATAGGCCTAGCATTCAAACCTTTACTTAAATCGTGAAGGTATTCAAGTTCCTTTGTTTCATGAATTTCATGTCTCTTAGACATCACAATTCTCACGAATTCATCCATTCATATTCTAAACCAATAACATGCAACATACATCTAACTCACTCGATTAGTCATTTACATTTACCCCAAAGACCAACAACTTCATTAACAACACATAAACAAAGAAGTTAAACAAACACAGAGGCACATATAAACATAGTGCTCATTAATCAAATTCATTATACAATAAACTGGCTAGATAATGTGGGCATGTGCAACCCAAGCTTGTCAACCTTTGTCGCTTCTCCTTTCACCGAAGCTTCTCTTATTCTCCTCCCCTTCTACCCTTGCTGCGCTACTCTTCTCAAACACTCTCTCTTTAAAAATAAAGTTAACATGGGCATATAACATTGAAAATGAAGCAAAGTAATATGATCTAATACGTCTATAAGGCTTAAGTAATAATATTATTCATAAGACAATTTTAAAGGTTTAGAATAATGATATAAAAAGTCAAATAAGGGTTGGAAAATACTATATTGATTGAATGTGAGGTTGAAGATTAAATGCTAGGAGATAAAAGAGTGGATGGAGTGGAGGGTAAAGATGATGCAATTTCTAAACGACAAATTATGAAAGTTGGGATTTGGAATAGTCCAAATAAGTCAACTCAGGTGGTGAAAACCATATCTACTACTAGATCCAAGAAACTCTTTGTAAATAATGATGAGGGTATGATCAAATCATAGTTGGTCCTAATCTTCACTCTAGAATGGTCAAGAAATACACATAAATAACCCTTATAGGAAGGTTTCATGTAAATCAATATATGAAGAAAGGATTGCTAAATGGATGGAATACCAATAGCACAGAAAGCATGAATATTTCCTCCTTGGATCTTAGGGGTTTCAACACCTTCCTTTTTAAAATATCTATGGATATCTTGAAAGTTTTTAATGATGTAACATAGTTTTGGGATGCTTCAAATATGACAATTTATTAATCGAATACATGTTTCAACCCATTGTGGGGCACATCTCCAAACATTCAATATGGGTCTAGATTCCATATCTACCTATAGAATTATAGAATGAAATATATTATTGGGTTGTTAGGGACAAACTTGGCATATTCTTAAATATATATAAGCCTACCTAAATTCTCCCAATAAAATTGTTGCTAAGATATGCATTAAGGTGTAAGTGAATGAAGTTTTGTAATGTGTTAATTGGGAAATTGAGGATAATTTGTGATTTGGAAGCTGTCATTCAACTAGTTGAATGAAAGTTAGTTAGGAGATGCACGATTGCACTATCAATTCCATCCCAATGCACAATAAGTGAATCTCGATGCCCGCAGAGTTCTCCAGCAACTTAAACAATAGACGAATTAAATATAAAGACCACCTAGAGCAAAGGAAATTGATGTGCATGAGCCATTTGCTACGAAGCATGTGACATTGGGATGAAATCTTAAATTCGTGGATAGAAAATGAAAGAGAATCGAACCCTATTTCCCTTTGTTCTCTTTAATCACTCCATGGACTAGACTAAGTGGTAGGCAAATGACCTTGCCCCAAAACGAGACAATTTCCAATGATGTCATCTTTATGGATGGAGCTCGAACGTCTTGGAATTATGAACATGATTAAGGGATAGGGGCATGATTAATTAAACCTTGATCCATCTCTATTCTACCTTGACTAAGGGTGGATCATTCTTTTTCAGTGCACCTGCCGCTGAATTTAGACATGCCTTTACACATGGAAATGCTCGAACCGCTCAAATAGAGAAGAAATTAGAGTAATCCTTTGAAGAATGGGAGGATGATCAAAGAACGACACCTTTTGGCCTTGATTACTTATTGATTGACAAACATTGAGTCACCAAAAACAATAATCTAGTTATTTTATTTGCGACAGACATTTCCAAACCTTTCCACAAAGCGAAGAACTCAACTTGGTTGTTGGTCACAACACCAAGTCCTCAAGCAAATTGTGACACAATCTCTCCATTGAAGCTAACTATTGCCCCTCTTGCTCTTTCCTCCCCCAACTCCCCAAATCTATCTTGTAATTTAAAATCTACATTATTAACCTCTTTATCTTTCTATAAATGAATGGAACCATAGGAGTCCCCCTCCTCTACCATTTTCCTCTTACATTATTCTCATGGGACACTTTTGCTAGGGAGGTCCTACGATAATCATAAGGAAAATTGCTCATATGGACTATGTCACGACTCTAATATTAAGCTCAAGTTATTTTATTTAATAAAAACAAAATAATCTTATAGCTTGAAGGTTTACAAAATCCACATACCAACTTTACTTTCAATATTCATTCACATTTGTCCATATTATATGATTGAACATTGTTCTTCTTTATCAAGGAAAGCCTTTTGGTTCCCCCAATATAGGTTATAGTTACAACATACACATATCGTATAATGCTTATCCTACTATGATGAATACTAGTATTATTGCTTGAAAAGTTTTTCTTCCCTCTTATTTCTCAAATTATTACATGCTCACTTTATTATTTTCTTTCTATTAAAAAAAAATTCAATGGCATGTATCCTAGATAATGCATTCAATCTAAAGACTCTTGTATTAGCCTTGACTCGAAACCCACCTGTCCATGTGTATTGGTGTTAATAAAGGTACCCTCCCTTGGCCCTACTACAACTCAACCCTAATTCATTTTCATTGGGGGTTAGCCATCGTATATGATGCATGGTGGTTATGTATATGGGATATTATTTGTGCAACAACCTTTTAATTCTTGAGGGTGTTGATAATAAAAATTAGAAGCCTGAATTATCAAGCTTTGAATGGATATGTTTACCACAGGCTTTATGATATGAAACCTCTGGAACCTTGGTACAATTCCTTGAGGATTTCGAAGCGACATATTTAATATATTTATTTATTGATCTACGATCTAAGAATTACATATGTCCATCTAGTAAGATCTACGACTAATCTCAATTGGCCTGCCATTAGGGTAACTTCCCTAGGGGTCGTTGAGAGTCTTTAGTCATTTTCTTCTTTTCCGAAGTAGTGATCTTCCCTTGGTGTATTAGAGTTTGATACATACAAATGACGTCTATGACTTTGGAGGAGCCTAGCTACTCCACCCTACCATCATCTTTTCATCGAGGTGAGATTGATTCCTCACAACCTTATTCAACTATTGGTTTTCTTTTACGTGTGATGAATTACTATGGTTAACTCTTCTAAACAATTGTTTTTCATATCCAATTTTTTTCCTTCCAACTAAGGGCCGTTGCCTTAACAATCTTGGTGGCGTCATCTTGGAAAATTAGCAGGTATGAAGTTGTATTTTTGTTCTCCAAGTCCCCGTCAACCCTAGCCCAATCAGGTTAAATATAGGGCAGGAGGAGATGCCAACCAATGGTAGATGGAACTCATATGAAAAAGAAATTGACCCCTCTTGGGGCAATTCCCTTAGGTTTTTACATGTCAATATAAAACTTGTTGAATGTTTTCTTTGTGTTTAGAAAAGAAGGAAGGATTCAACTGTTCTAACCAAGTTTGTATTTTGTAGATTTTGCTCATCAAGCAGTGACACTAAGGTCATAGAGATAGTTGTTCATTCTATATGTAATTTATATGCATTTTATTTGGAGGAACCAATGGCCACTTCGATAATTCTTAGCAGTTAGCTATTTCATGAATATTTACAGTATAAACCACAGTGTAAATTTATTTTCCTGGCATAAATGTTTACCCTTATTCTTGAACATAAATTCTACTTAAATTATCTACAATTATGGTCTTCACTGTTTATTCTTTGTCATATTTACATGCATGCTCATGGACTTTTTCCTAGAAGAATTCAGTAACAATATTTTTTCTAAAAGAATTCAGTATCAATATTCAATGTCCAATTTCCATTCTAGTAATAAAATATTATGCTTCGCATGTGGTTCATCTAGTCAAAAAATAAATGCCTCCCTTGGCCTCCAAAATTGCGTAGACGCTTCATCCAGTGTCCTTCCCTCAACCAGAATTCACTGTCTCCAAAAATTGTGTAGTTCTGTCCCTCAAGCCTCTTAGCTGCCGAGTCCCCTTTTCCTCTTGAAATTGCACATTTTTTCCTCCCAGGGTCCCATCCCGCAACAACCACTTTAACTGTGCAATTTTGTCCCTCAATGGGCACTGTGCAGAAATTTCCCTCAGTTTGGCCTTAGTTGTGCACTACGTAGTCTTAATGTTCAATATTGAACCTTGGTTTCTTTAATTGCAAAAGTGTAGAGTCATTGGGCCTTCTCCCCTGACCTATCACTCAATCCCAGCCCATTTCATGAATCCAAGTGCTCTATCTTAGGCTAGGGGTTTTTTGATTGATGTCATCTCACCTGAGTCAGTTACAGATGCAAGTACTCTCTTATGCTATGGAAAGATGATGAAGAAGGATGACCGCTAGATGACACTTAAGGAGCTCAGGAGAAAATGTAATAATTAGATAAGAAGACCAAGGAACCTTGAGTTATGATAGAATATCAGAGATCAAGACCGCACGAAGACTCCATCTGATTCACAACCCTTTGGAGGGTAGGTATGAAAAATAAAGCACATATTTTATGAAGTTGAAATGAACCTCTTAGTGTAGTATGAATGACAACTTACCATTTTCATATCATTATGTCTTCAATGATATGTACGGTTGCAAGTACTGAAAGTCATTCCATGTGTTTTCGCTAAGTGTTTCGCTCCCTTTTGCATGATAGGCAAGATGTCCTCTTTTTGCATGTTGGTTGTCACACTTTATGTATAAGCTCATTCTAGTGGTTCCAAGGGATCATCTTTGTGTTTATAAGTTTTCATAACCATATGAACATTTGTCACACTTTCTCACAAATTTTTTATCATTTTCGCATAAGTGTCGTCACGGTCGTCATAAAGTCTATCTTGGTTGCCATCGTAGCTAGTCATGAAGCAGTCAAACACAAGCGAACATGTTGTTCGTTTGTCATGGGTGATCAATGTTGTTGAGTCGTCAAGTATTCTAAGTGTTAGGACATAGTTGAAGCTTCATCAATTCACTTATCAGTCTCATTGGTCTTGTACTTATCATTTTACAAAGAAGTGCCTGGACCCTTCAACTTGGCTTCACCCAACTTGCCTGGACTACACATTGCTTAGTTCCAGTCGACAGGCTATGACCTTGACCCTTGGATCTTCACAATGCACAGTTATTGTCTCCCAGGACTCTTGCATTGTGCAATCCTTGAGCTCAAGACCAACCTTCCCTTCCAAAATTGCGCAATCTAATTGATGAGCCTCATCATTGGGTAATTATATGGACCTTAATTCACCTCCTAGCTTAGTAAAGGAGAAAATCAAGGAATTTTGGCAAAGACCAAGGTCAAAACTCAAATGGGACAAGGGAGAGAGATTATAGGAGGTAAATACTCCTCACTTACTACCCCTCCATTCGAATATTTCTCCATCAGCTCGGAGTGCAAATAGCGAAATCATGAAGACTATAAGGCAGCCGAGCAAGTGAGAGACAAAGCACTAGTTTATCTCAAGTTTGGGAGCCGAGCCTCCCTAATTTTAAGGAATTCGTTGGGAACTTCAGATGTATAAGTAGAGAGGCCTAGGACCTTAGTAGGATTCAAATTTTTTATTGTAAAACTCTACTATTTTCAAGTTGCAAGACTTGTGACAGTTCTTGTGATGTAATTTGTTGTTTTGGTAATAATAATGAGTTTTGTTTTGAGCCAACACTGAGTTAACTCAAAGGGCTGAAGCTCTTGGGTTAGGGCCCAACCCTAGAAGCCAAGGCTCCTCTTGATTGTACATGTATTAATTGTGGGATAGTTTGCTTCCATTTGTGCCTTATTTCAAGTAGCAGGTTAGCAAGGAGAAAAAGGATCACCACAAGGTTGTTAGCAGGTATCTCGGCCTCACTTCCTCCCTCTGGGACCATGACTTGAGGAGGGGACCCTTCAGCAGCCCCAAAAACACAGATTTCTAGTTCTTTTATGGGCTTTGGAGTTTGTTGTCTTTAATTTAGTATTTGGTTAATGTTGCAAGGTAGATTTCATTGTCATCTTTTCCATCTCGATTTTTGTAGTAGATATCACTCATGCTTTCATTCCCTTCAACAACTTTCTTCATGCATAATATAGGAAGTTGATTCATTAATTATGCTTTTCTAATTTATAAAAATGTATCTTGTTGCATAGCTTTTTGAAAGAAACACATGTTTTATGCAGAGCAGGTGCTTCAGGAGGAGACTAAGACTTCATATCCAGCAACCACCTTCCACTTCAACCATCTTAGCCATCCCTTGTTTTCACCATCACCCTCACTAGTTTTTCATCATTTTTCATTGAAATTCTCCCAAACACATTGAGTGAATCTAGCCATCTATCATCTTGGATATTGACTCCTAAGTAATCCTAGACCTTCTAACACTCCATTCCACCCATCACACACCTTTCTTAAGCCTCCCATCACCTCCAACACCTCACATTTAGCTCTCGGTTGTATCCTGTAGGTTTCCTATACTTCTTGCATGATCATCCTATAGGTTTCTAGTACATCTTGTAGGTTTTCCTGAAACGGCCTGTTTTGAGGCCGAATTGATGGAAAACCTATAGGAAGTCACAAAAATCCTCCTAGGGACCCTCCACACCATCCAACCACTTCATAAACCTCCTAGCCATCCTCAAACACCCTTAATCCACCTGTCACATTCACAAGAACAATTAGTTTGCACACTTGATTTTGCATAAAAAGACCAAAAAAGTGAAAACAAATTTAGTTTAGTTTCTTTACTTGCACATTAGTATTGTTTGATGCTTCTTACTTCTGCAACTTAGATAGTAGCATTTGTTTTATGTTGATTTAGCATTTCTTCTTAACATAGCTTCTTAAATGGTTAGTTAGGGTATGGTGTGGTTTAGCATTACATGTTGGCCTTCTCCATTACTGCAGTAGAGTAACTCTCTTAGAGTAGATTCACCTTTATTCCATCAATGAATCAAGCTTCTTCTGACTCTATAGGAGTCTGGCTTGGAACAACAGGTAGAACCATCACTTTTACTTGTGCATACAACACTGTCACCTCCAAGTTTGTACAAACCCCAGGTTGATAAGTAAAGCTGGTAGACCAGGAGTTGCATCATCCCTGCTACAATACTGGCGCTCATCACTTTTTGGCATCGTTATCGGGGAGGTGTCTGAGTAGAATGTGATTACTTCTTTCTTTTCTTCTATTTCTTGTCTTTAATATTCTTCCATTAGTTTATTTCTGCAAAAGTAGTCTAGTTGTTTCCTTTCTTTCGTTTTGCATTGTTTTCTTTTCTTTCCATTTTTGCAAGTAAGATTTCAACTCAGTAAGTAGCTTTTTCATTTTGTCAGTAATTTTCATTCAATCAGTAATTTCAATTCTACAATTACTTTCCAAGTTTAATAAAAATACAAAACCAAACCAAAAATATTTCCTTTCATGCCTCATAGGAATAGGGACAACTTAGGGAAATTTTTGCCAAATACCCCCACTGCATCCAATAGCCAACCTTCTCTCTTCTTTGGTGGCTGTGAACTTGAGGAACCCTTAGGTGAGCAACCTGACATATTTGAAGAACCTACAGGGGAAGAAGAAGAAGAGGAGTCCATTCCTACTGAACCAACGTATGAAAACCGAAATGATAGAGGGAATAGAGAGAGAGAATTGAGGGTGTCTTCCCCATCAGGGAAACCAATGGGGACACTAAGATGAAAAATATAAGCCCCTCTGCCCTACCTCATTTACATGGCCTGACCACAGAGGACCCCGACACTTTCTTGTTTGAGTTTGTTGTTATATGTCGAACCTATGACTATACAGGTGATGAGAAAAAATTAAAACTATTTCCATCTACCCTCAAGGATGCAACGTTGCGCTAGTTCATGGGTTTACTTGGAGATAGCATCACAACTTGCGCTCAGATGTAGGAGGCCTTTAACAACAAATATAGGAACTACTGTCGGTCAAAGGATACTAAAGAAGAATTTTTTAGGATGACCATAGGCAATGATGAATCCTTAGAGGATTACAAAGAAAGATTCCATCTTAGTTACAGAAGGGCCAGGTGCACACTTGACCCTGAGTCACTAAAGCTAGTCCTGCTTAGCAGAGTAAGAGAAGATATTCTGGATACCCTACATTTGTTAGCAGGAGGATATATCTACTAATTACCCTCTGAAGATATCAAGACTATCTTTAGAAACCATTCTAGGGCAGCCAGGAAAAAGGGTAGGGGTAGTCAACCTATGGCCAGTACATCATCTTCCAACTCATCTATCAAGGGTGAAATTGGAAACATCCTAGAAGATTTCAAAAGTGAGATGTTGCAAACCCTTGCCTTGCAATTGGACACCATGAACATTAAGAGGAAGAAAGCAGAGAGAGCCTTGGCCATTTTTTGTCCTAGATGCACCAGGAGGCATCCTAGGAATGAAAGTCCATTGAGCTCTATTGAAATTTGCTCAGTCTATGAAGAAACACACTCCACAGACAAGTGCCCTTCTTTACCTAGACTCAAAGTTGTATATCAAGGAGCTAAAGGGGTCACTGAGCAGCTTTTCTAGATTAATCAAAGGAGACCTCATGGGCCTAGACCATACCAATAGGGTAGGCAAGGGTCGTCCCATGCATATTACAACCCCAACCAAACCACAGCCATACCTTCTTGGGAACCCCCTGGTCATCCTTCCTAGTCTACACCCCCTCCTTAGTCCTATGCATCTCAGTATCACTCCTAGCCAGCCAAACAGTCATTTCAACCTTATGCTCTGCCACAACCTCAGTGGAAAACACCACTCCAGGGGTGGAGGCCCCAATACAACAATGCTCCAGCTCTATTGCCTCCACCACCTGCCCAACCACAACTCCTACACTTTGCTCTACCCAAGCAACCCCAGATCCCTACCCAGCCAAATCCGAACCCGAACAACAAGCAGGCTCAGTAAGTATATAGTGGAGAGACATCATATCCAGCTTATGCTATGGAAATCCAGGAGATTAACCTGAGATTTGGGAGAGTTCTCCCAGATGACCAACCTCCACCTCCAACTAGGGAGGATGAGGAAGAAAGAGATGAAAGCAACCTTAAAGTAAATCCACCCTTTCTTTAGAGATTAGCCCAACCACTCCAGCCTACCCTAGAAGAGACTGAACTTCTGGGAGAATTGAAAAATCTATGTGATCCCAGTTCTCCAGGAAAAAAAAGATGTTCCTATTTACAATAAGTTGATTAAGGAGAAGTGCTTCAAGCATTCAGGGATGTGAAAAATGGATGCCCCTACCATTAATGTCATTGGGAAACTATCTAACTTAATGCTGGGGCAGATAATTTGTCCAAAATATTTGGACCCTAGAAGCCCTGTAACAGATGTGCACATCAATGACACCAATGTCCCACACACTCTGATCGATCTTGGGGCTGCCATTAATGTGATGACCAAGGACACCATGCTCAAGATCAACCTCCAAGGTTCATTGATGAAGACCAGAACAGTTTTGCATCTTGCAGACCGTTCCACAGTGACCCCTGAGGGAATTGTGGAGGATTTGATGGTATCCATTAACTCTTGGGAGTATCCTGCAGATTTCCTAGTTCTCCAGCCTAAGCCTAAGCTTATTGGTTACCCTCTCATCCTTGGGAGGCCATGGTTGGCCACTGCCAATGCTTATATTAGCTCCAGAGTTGGGAATATGACCATCAATAATGGGCATATGTCCAAGTAGTTAGTCCTATACCCTGCTTCTCAACCTTCTCTAGAGCATGACTTACCTTTATGTTTGGAGGAGGAGGAATAAGATGAAGTTTATTCCACCCAACTTTATTATTTAGAAGCAACCATGGGAGGAGGACAGTAGGATGAGGATGACTTGATTCAAAACCTACTCCAAATTCCAACTCCCAGTTCATTACCCTTAGAAGAAGTAGTAAAGGAAACCCAGAACAATCATCCAATTGACTTATGCTTGGCTAGTTCCAACCCACTCCATGTCAAAACCATAGAATTCGGCCCAGAGAAAACCTTGGAAATTAATTCATCTCTTTCTGCTCTCAAAGAAGAGAAGCTATGCAACATGTTAAAGGAAAATCGAGAAGCCTTCGCTTGGAGTTACAATGAAATGAAGGGAGTACACCCCTCAGTGTGTACTCACCACATATACATCAAAGAAGGTTGCAAGCTAGTCCAGTAACCACAAAGGAGGATGAATCTATCTCTTAAAGATATAGTCAAAGAAGAACTGCAAAAATTGCTAGATGCAGGATTAATTTACCCTATCTCCGACAGTGAGTGGGTCTCTCCTTTGGTGTTAGTTCCCAAGAAAAATAGTAAGTAGAGAATTTGTGTCAATTATAGGGAGTTGAACAAAGCCACAAATAAGGATCCTTTTCCTCTACCCTTCATTGACCAAGTGCTAGATGGCATGGAAGGAAAAATGCTTTTCTCTTTCTTAGATGGATTCAGTGGGTACAACCAAATCTAGATCTGCCCAAAAGACCATGATAAGACCACATTCACTTGTCCTTGGGGTACTTTTGCCTATAGGGTCCTTCCTTTTGTCCTATGTAATTCTCCTGCCACTTTCCAGAGAGCAGTCTTGAGTATTTTCGCCAAATTAATCCATGATGCGGTGGAGATTTATATGGATGATTTTACACCTTATGGCTATGATTTTCAAGAAGCCCTATCTAACCTAGGAAAAGTACTACACAAATGCATTGAAATAAACCTATCTCTCAGTCCTGAAAAATGTGAATTCTTAATGATTGCATGGATCGTGCTAGGTCATTCAATATCTCAGCAACGATTGTAGGTGGACCCAAACAAAATAGCTATCATCCAAAGGGTCCCACCTCCTCAAAAGCAGAGAGATGTCAGAAGTTTCCTAGGGTTAGCTGGATACTATCGAAGGTTCATAAAGGACTTCAACAAGTTGGCCTCTCCTTTATTTGGTTTGTTGGCCAAAGACTCTGAGTTTATATGGTCAAAAAGTTGTCAAGAGGCGTTAGACATCCTAAAGGATAAGTTAACCACTGCACCGATTCTCCGAGGCCCAAATTGGGCCCTCCCCTTTCATATTCTTGCTGATGCCTCACACAAAGCCATAGGAGCATCCTTAGGTCAGATAGATGAAAAACTGCCTTATGCTATCTATTTTATTAGTACAAATTTATCAAAGGCTGAACTAAATTATATAGTGACCGAAAAGGAACTCCTGGCTGTTGTGCATTCATTAAACAAATTCAGGCATTATATTACAGGCTATGAAACATTTGTGCATACTGACCATGCTGCAATCAAGTATTTAATGAACAAACCAGATGTGAATGCTCGAATTATAAGATGGTTAATTTTATTACAGCAGTTTGATCTAACCATTGTTGATAAGCCTGGTAAGGAAAATGTTGTTGCAAACTTTTTGTCTAGGGTAAATTTGCCTGCAGGTGAAGAAGGAATGGTGGATGACTAGTTACTAGATGAGCACTATTTTTCTATTTCAGTTCTCTCTCCATGGTTTGCTGATATAGAAAACTATTTGGTATCAGCACAGTTCCCACCAAACTTGTCCTCCAAAGAAAAGAGAAATATACTCAGGAAAAGCGCCCCCTTCACTTGGTTTGGGGGCAATCTTTTCAAACTTGGTCCAGACCAAATCTTGAGAAGGTGTGTTAGGGAGGAGGAAGTATTTGACATCCGTCTGACCTTTCATGATGGGCCTTGTGAAGGTCACTTTGCAGCAAAGAGGACAACATTCAAATTATTACAAGCAGGATATTATTGGCCCACTCTTCATCAGGATGTAAAAAATACAGCAGTCAGTGTGATCGGTGCCAGAGGATGGGAAGGCCTACTCCAAGAGATGAAATGCCTCTGCATCCTCAAGTGAATTTCGAGCCATTTGAAAAGTGGGGCATGGACTTCATTGGACCTATTGACCCTCCTTCAAAGCAAAAATAGTACACTCTTGTGTGCATTGATTATTTAACTAAGTGGGATGAAACCAAGGCAATTAAGCCAACATCAGAGGAGAAGGTGGCTGAGTTCCTAAGGGAGAATGTATTCTACAAATTTGGGTACACCAGAGAGCTGGTCACATACCAAGGTAGCCAGTTTACCTCCAACATGATTGAAGACTTGCTCAGCCATCACAAGATCAAGCATAGAATCTCCATTCCTTATTATCCACAAGCTAATGGGCAAGTGGAGGTGACCAACAGAGCATTGGAGGGCATCTTGACCAAAGTGGTGAGCAGCAGCAGGAGGGATTGGGCAGAAAGACTAGTTGAGGCCTCCTAGGCCTATAATACCACATGGAAGACCACCATTGGATTCATACGCTATGAGCTAGTCTATGGGAAAAAGGCCTTGATTTCCATTGAATTTGAATATAACACATTAAGGATGGCAGCCCAACTAGATCTAGATCTTAGCAGTGCATAGAAAGAGAGATTGTTCCAATTGAATGGTTTGGATGAATTCAGAATGTAGGCCCTCCTACATACAGAGGTAGTTCATTTTCAGAGGAAGATCTAGAATGATAAAAATATCAAGGAGAAGCAATTTCAAGAAGGCGACTGGGAGTTGTTATATGATTCTAGGTATAAAGACTTCAAGGGAAAGTTAAGGACAAGATGGCTCAGACCTTATGTTGTGGAAAGATGCCATGATAATGGTTTAGTGCAAATTAGAACCATAGATGAAGAAGCCATCCCTTTTCTTGTTAATGGACACCGATTGAAAATTTACAAGAGACCTTTATCAAAACAAGATTTCATTGATGATATCAATAAAACAATGATGATAGTGGAGCAAGTTCCAGCTCCTCCCTCATCAAATCACTGAGAAAAAGAAAAAAGAATAAGGACTCAGGTGAAAACCTCCATGAGGCACATGAGTCCCATCATTGGGTTGAAAACCTCTTGAGGTAGCTGAGTGGTTTCAAAAAAAAAAAAGAGAGAATAAGAAAGATCCCTAGGTGAAGACCTTTCTTGAGGCGCCCAGGGGAAACAACTAGGGTGAAAACCTATCAGAGGTAGCCTAGTTGTTTTTCAAAAAAAATAAAATAAATTATTTTTTTAATCATGAAATTTCTATTTGCAGGTAGGCAAGAAGGATGGTCAAGGAGAAACGAGGATCCCAAGGAGACTCGTGCCACTCACATATTTATTTTTTTACCGATTACCATGCATCCCTCCATCATTTTTGTCGTTTTTTCACTCCATTGCTTCCGTTTATGAAAGGACTGCGTTTTCTATAGGATCCCCTGTATTCCTAAAGGATCCCCTGAAAACCTACAGGATGGACTTGTTAGGCCCCTAAAATTCACCCTCTTCATGATCTATCACAACACCTTGTCCACCATCATCATCCCTGCACTCACCATTCAAAAAAATCAGTTTCAAGAGATTTTTTCTAGTCTTCGAAAAAAGGAAACAGAGAGGAATATAGAGCATCACCTGAATATTCTTTTCTCTCCACACTCCCACTCCTTCTTTCCATCCATGTCACCATCCTCACAGCCCTAGCAAGAAAAATGGTTAAAGATTTCTGAGGGAGAAGAAGCTACAGGACATCCTGTAGGAAATCATGTAGAAACCTATCCCACACAATACCAATCACACCAGCAACAATTCTTCAACATGATGATATAGGAGCTCCAAAGCAGCAGCATCATATCTTCAACCACAGGTACCTGCAAACACAAAGAAGCCATTAGCAGATAGTAAGAGGAGGAGGAAGAATTACATGCAATAAATATACACAGCAGCACCTCTGGTCCTCGACAACTGTAGCATAGCATTGGAACCACAGGTAAGTATCCTGCTTGCTCTCTCATATGCATCATGTAGTCAAAAAAATGTCAGGGTTACGAGATAGTTGGTTTATAAGTGAAAAGGTGACCAATTAACTTGGCCACCTTCGTTCAGTCAACACATGCACAACTGGGTGTCCTCTCACACGTGGCTGCTATCAACTTGAAGACAGAGAAGGAGTAGGACAAAAAGTGGTTAAAGCTATGGACCCATAAGGTGGGAGTTGATTACGAGGAGTGGGAAATGATGAGGTGGTAGTGGGGACCAACGGTCCAAAAATGGAAACGTACCTTTGTTGCCAGCACACCACCTCACCCCAAATCACCATAAGAGGAAATAAAACATCGTTCCCATGCATTCATGCATTTCACCTCCTTGAAACTCCCTCACTCAAGTCGCTCTCATACCCAGGCAACCCACCAGAAGCAATACTCCATCGTTTCACTACACAGGAATTCCTACAGGACTGCACATGAATTCCTACAGGAGCATGCATAAGAATTCCTACAGGATACATAGAGACTATCTACAGGATTGGCAGAGAAGAGCTCAAAAGGGATATCACGGGAGTTGGCCACTACAAACAATCTAAAGAGGTAGGCTCTATAATCACATCCCTCTTTGCAAGTAAATGCACCAAGAACCCTCTAAGCTTGAGTGAATTTAGCAACTGTGTGAAGGAAATTACATACACAGTCATTTATGTTTTGGTTCTGCACTTGAAAAATTATTTCAACCCTCTTATTTTCTCCTCAAGCTTCACCAACAAGATAAAAGGAGGGTTTAATAGGAGAGATCCCACCAACAATGTGAGAATCCAACAACACCCCCAAGTGCTTGAAATATTCACAAGACATAATTGGATGGGGTTTTTCGAAAAATTCAGAGGATATGATGATGAGGTGGCTCAAGAATTTTCTCTCTCCCTCACTCCACTCACTAGAATCCATGCCACTGTTGTAATAAGGGGCCTCACTATATATCTCAACCCTAAGCTCATAAGTAGAGTCATCACACTCCCCCTAGGAATACCATGGAGAAAAGAGGAAAAAGGAGCTAGGCAGGTTGCCAAAAGAAATTTCTTTTTAGAAGGTGAGGAACCCACTGAGGAAAAAAATGGAGTAAGGAGGGAAAGTCTACCATATCCTTGGAATGAGGTAGGCTACCAACTGATCAAATACATCTCATGTGAGGGTAGGTATAGTGTTGTCTATGGTTATCATTTTAGGATCCTTAAAGAATTAAGATTTGGAGCAGAAACACCTCCTCACCAAAGGCTCGACATACCATACTTCCTGCTTCAATCACTCATAGACTCAAGCATCAAATTGAAGGAGGTAAATTCCCAACAATTAGCTCATCATGGGTTGATTAGGATCCTCATAGAAGATTCCCTCCAAAACCTCAAAACTCCTATAACATGGTCAGTTTTCAGAGACATGTTAGCAGAGGATGACATCAAAGCTCTCACTTATGATGTTAGTCCTACTCTCAGTGAAGAGGAAGTAAAATAGGAAGAAGAAGATACAGAGAAGAAAAGGATGATATGGATGAAGAAGGAGATGACACAGAGGAATGTGATGAAGATGAAGAAGAAGAGGGATAAGACAAGGAGGATGATGAAGAAACATAGGAGGAAATTAAGGAGGAAAATGATAGAAATGATGAAGATCTATAGGAAGAATAAGACAGGAAGGAAATAAAGGAAGAAGGCAATGGAAAGGAGAGGATAGAAAACAAGGAGGAGTCACCTAGGGTGTCTCCAGAAGCCATTGATAGAGAGGTAACAACTGCCCTCACCGCTCTTAGTACCCCAATCAAGCAAAAAGGAAGACCCCATTATATTTCAGGACAAGAAAGAGCACAAGAATAAGACAGGGGAAGTCACAAACATCAACCAAAATTCCTATTGTGATTGAAGACTCCCCTACACAAAAAGGCAAAATACCTTCCCCTAAGTCCCCTATCACCTATGTGAGGAGGCCTATTACTAGATCAACTTCCTCCAAGGGAAAGGCAATCCTACAGGACACACATCAAAATCTACAGGAAGCAAAAACAATCCTACAGGATACTCTGTTGAATCTATAGGAGGCACAAAAATTGGAAAGGAAGGTAGGGGAGTAGCAAGAAACTAAAGGGGAGGACACAAAGACAAAAGAACCCAACCCCCAACCTAACCTGGACTCCTATTAATAGTTTATTGAAGGAGGCAGGGTCATACCTCAAATATTTTCCATCCCACTGTTCTTCAAGCTTGAGAAAGAGAGGGCTAGAACTCACCGATGGATGCAGATCGCCAAATCAAAGGGGGTGGAAGACATTGGGCACATGGAAGAGAAAATCAAGGAGATGGGAAGAGAGTTAAGTGGCTTGAGGGACATAGAAGCTATAATGAGAAATCAACTAAAGACAGAAAATGCATGGTTGAGGGGATAGCGGCAGGAAAGGGAGAATCAATTAGCATGTATGGCCAGTCTCTCTTTGGAAGCAATCTAGTGTGGGATGCTAGCTAAATCCTATGTTCTCTACCTCAAAGAACAATGGTTGCAGCTTTAGATTAAGACCCTAGCACAGAGAGGCATCATGCCATTTCAGGACTACAGGCAATTTATTAATCTTTGTGATCAAAGTACACTAGAGGATAGGGCCAAAATGGATGAGTTTTATTTGCAACATGGCCGTCATAGACATGAATGTATGGGACCCTAATGCCAAGCTAGGAGATCTACAATTAATGGCTTTGGCATCATGGATGAACCATGAGGAGTCAAGAGTTGCAGAGATGAAAAGGATATTAGCAAGAGAGCAAATTGAACCTCTTTTGATTAGAGCTGAACAATCAAATCCCATGGCCCTCATCAGTACCCATAATTTGATTGAAATGATCCTCAGTTGGCACCTAGATATATTGCTACCCAAGAGCAAGAAATTTCACATTTTGAGGACATGTTCAGGTTGCTAGGAGATGATATTATACATGCTTTCTCGAGGAGATGGAACACCCTGCCATACAGCTTAAAGATAAGAGAATATCACTCTCCTCAAAGGTTTAGAGAGGCACTCAACAGGACACCTATGTATAAGAAATCTATACAGAGGTTGAAGGTCAATTGGATAGGCCTAAAACTAAGTCCACCACTACTCTTAGGGATGCTAGAAGGGAGAAAATAAGAAGATGAAAAGAGGCAGTGGGAAGAGGTAGAAAAGAAAGAAGGATTCTATGAACAAGAAAAGGAGACCACAATAGAGGCATGGGATGTCAGAGAGGCCACTAGAGCCATGAAGGATATGGATATTGACTAAGTTGCTCAAAGGATGAGCAACACTTTCAGTAGGGGGGTGATGATGAGCCTCATCATTGGGTAATTATATGGGCCTTAATTCACCTCCTAGCTTAGTCAAACCAACCTTTCTCATAACTTATTGCATACTTTGATTATATTATGTTTATGAGGTGAGTTAGAGTTGGATATTATGATTTGTTGTCTAATATGCATTTAATGCAGGATTACAGGAGAAAATCAAGGAATTTTGGCAAAGACCAAGGTCAAAACTTGAATGGGAAAAGGGAGAGGGATTATAGGAGGTAAATCCTCCTCATTTACTACCCCTCCATTCGAATATTCCTCCATCAGGTCGGAGTGCAAACAACCAAATCATGAGGACTAGAAGGCAGCTGAGAAAGTGAGAGACAAAGCACCAGTTTATCTCGAGTTTGGGAGCCGAGCCTCCCTAATTTTAAGGAAGCCATTGGTGACTTCAGATATATAATTGGAGAGGCCTAGGACCTCAGTAGGATTCATATTTTTGATTGTAAAACTCTACTCTATTTTTGAGTTGCAAAACTTGTGACAATTCTTTTGATGTAATTTGTTGTTTTGGTAATAAGAATGAGTTTTGTTTTGAGCGAGCAATGAGTTAACTCAGAGGGTTGAAGCTCTTGGGTTAGGGCCCAAACCTAGCAGCCAAGGCCCCTCTTTTTTGTACATGTATGTATTAGTGTAGATTCATAGCTTAATTGTTAATTTGCTTATTAGATACATTTCCATTATAAGTAGTGTAGATTAGATTGGTTGTGGGATAGTTTGCTTCCATCTGTGCCTTATTTCAAGTAGCAGGTTAACAAGGAGAAAAAGGATCACCACAAGGTTGTTAGCAGGTGTCTCGGCCTCACTTCCTCCCTCTGGGACCATGACTTGAGGAAGGGACCCTTAAGCAGCCCCAAAAACACATATTTCTAGTTTTTTTGTGGGCTTTGGAGTTTGTTGTCTTTAATTTAGTATTTGGTTAACGTTGCAAGGTAGATTTCATTGTCATATTTTCCATCTCCATTTTTGCAATAGATCTCTCTCATGCTTTCATTCCCTTCAAAAACTTTCTTCATGTATAATATAAGCAGTTGATTCATTAATTCTTCTTTTCAAGTTTATGAAAATGTATCTTGTTGAATAGCTTTTTTAAAGACACACATGTTTTATGCAGAGTAGGTTCTTCAGGAGGAGACTAAGACTTCATAGCCAGTAGTCACCTTCCACTTCAACCATCTTAGCCATCCCTTGTTCTCACCATCACCCTCACTAGTTTTTCATCATTTTTCATTGAAATTCTCCCAAACACATTGGGCGAATCTAGCCATCTATCATCTTGGATATTGATTCCTGAGTAATCCTAGACCTTCTAACACTCCATTACACCCATGACACACCTTTCCTAAGCCTCCCATCACCTCCAACACCTCACATTTAGCTCCCGACTGTATCCTGTAGGTTTCTAGTACATCCTATAGGTTTTCCTGAAATAGCATGTTTTGAGGTTGAATTGATAGAAAACCTCTAGGAAGTCACACAAATACTCCTAGGGACCCTCCACAACATCCAACCAATTCATAGACCTTTTAGCCATCCTCAAACACCCTTAGTCCACATGTCACATCCACAAGAACAATTAGTTTGCATACTTGATTTTGCATAAAAAGACCAAAAAAGTGAAAACAAATTTAGTTTAGTTTCTTTACTTGCACATTAATATTGTTTGATGCTTCTTACTTCTGGAACATAGATAGTAGCATTTTTTTTTATGTTGATTTAGCATTTCTTCTTAGAATAGCTTCTTAAATGGTTAGTTAGGCTATGGTGTGGTTTAGCATTGCATGTTGGCCTTCTCCATTATTGCAGTAGAGTAACTCTCTTATAGTACATTTACCTTCCATCAAAGAATCAAGCTTCTTCTGACTCTATAGAAGTTTTTCTTGGAACCCCAATGGTCTCTCGTCATCTGAATAGTGACAACAGGTAGAACCATCACTTTTACTTATGCATACAACATTGTCACCTCCAAGTTTGTACGAACCCCGAGTTGATAGGTAAATCTGGTAGCCTAGGAGTTGCAACATCCTTGCTGCAATACTGGCGCTCATCACTAATTAGTCAACCTTTCCTTCCAAAACTGTGTAGAAGCCACCTTTATTGGTCCTCCCCTCATTTTTACCCAATCTGTCCCTGAACTGGGCAGAAGTCAGTCAGTCTTCCTCTTCAAAACTGCTCATAAATCTTCTACAGTGGCCCCTCCTTCAACTGGAATCACTGTCTCTCAAAACTACATAGAGATTGTCCCTCATCCCAGCCTGAACTATGCATTGCGTAGTTCCAAGCCTTAAGCCTCAACCTTGACTGCTGGGACTGCACAATGTGCAATCACCGAGCCTCTCTCTCTGACTTACAACTCAATTTTGGCTCAGTTTTGAAGATGAATGCACCATCTTTGGCTAGGATATTTTCAGGCTGATGTCATCTCGTCATGCGTAAGTTGTAGATACAGGAACATGGTAGGATGATGAAGAAGGAGATGAATGAGGAAGACATGCAAATGAAATTCTTGTAGCTGAGCATGCAAGTTGATCTATCAAAGAAAAGCAAAGGGACATCAACTCGTGACCACAACCCAAGACTTTATATCATTGAAGATTCCTGTCACCAAGCCATGAGGAGGTGGAAGACAAGAGTATTCTCAAGCATACATCATTAACAACAACAAAATGACCTGACACTACCTCAACATCCAAGCAATTTACATTAGCAGTGCCATGTCATGTCTTATCATGAGATTTCATATACCACATCATCATTGTGGACAATGTATATTATATTCAAATGTATTGTAAAGTGGAAGTCCAAAGGACACACATGAATATGGAGAGTCATGTAAGTTGAAAATTCATAGGAATTTGAACAATCACGAGGGTTTTCAAATAGTCACAAAGGGGAAGCATCATCCCTTGGTTATATATACCCCCTCATTGTATGAGCAAAGGACTTTTTCACCTTGGCTCCTCCCGCAAGGCATTAGAGAGATCAACTAGTTCTTTGAGGAGCAAGGAGTGGCTCCAGTGTCCCACTACTGGGGCTAGTGATGTACAATGTAAACATGTGTCTTGGAACTTTTTGTTAATAACAGAAGCCTTTTAAGGCCAACACGTTCTTCATGCATGGACTATGAATGTTTGTAAGACTATTTTGTGGACATTTGTATGTCATGTTTTCTTTCACATGTACTAATATAGTTGAACTATTTTGGTTATTTTAGTGCTTATCTTATTGAGAATGTGTTGTAATGGTTATTAATGTTGTCCCATCCTTGTGGACTATTCCGTGGGATATTAGACAGATCATTCCTTGCTTATCGGTTGTAATGATCGTCACATTTGCTGTGGACTATTCCATTGGATGTTAGACGGATCATTTTGGTTCATGTGTGTATCTTCTTGGGTGGTACTAGTACCTTTCAATTAGAGACTCACTTTTCTCTCCGCCTTTGCAGTAGAAGAACCTTGACACAATTGCACTCCACATTCAGCAGGAGCACCTCCCTTGCTTTTCAAAGACACCATTGCATCACTCTCCTATGCTGATAGCTAGAGCCAAGGTAAATCTTTAAGGATTTGGCTACTGAGCCTTTATACCCGATGGGAATCCTACACCAGATGGCGTGAGGTTTTTATTGGGACTCCATATCGGGGAGATCCCCTTGGTTGATGGATTTCCAACACCGTTAACAAAATGGTGCTAGAAGGAGGGCTAGACGACAGGTTGTGCCTGTTGAGTCTAGTTTGAATCTCTTATTTAAAATGGATCTTTCTTAAATCATAATCCTAGGATGTTTTTCCAAAGAGATTAATTGTACCATCCCTGCGAAAGTTATTCATAACCTATCCTAATTTAAGTTCGGTGCTGAGGGTAAATCAACTTTTCGTGAACATTCATTTCAAGTTATCTATCTTTGTCTTTCTAACAGAATACTTTCAAAATATATCATGGATATATTACTCACCCTCACATTCGACGGTCATGTTAATCGATGGTGACATACATTACCCATTGCTTCTATCCATTCACTTGACTAGCTTGCCAAGAATCTTGATAAATATTTCTATAAGTATAACTACCGAGATGTTTGTGGAAGAACCAATATTTTAAGGATAAAGCTTGATGAATTAGTTGAGGATTTTTCTAATCTATTCCTTCACCTCTGTTATGAAATTCCTAAAAAAAATAAACACCTACTGTATATGCACATCTATCGTATATGGAAAACTTTCATGTATGCACATATACGAAAGATTTGCACATATACAGATGATATGCACATATACAGATGATATGTGCAACTTTTATATATCAGCATATACAAAATTTGCACATATAAGGAAGACATGTGCATATGCAGTTATGTCTGAGGTTATATACATACTTATTTAACAATGAAACATGAAACACAATATACACTCATATGTGACTAGGTAGTGCAATCTGGTATTCTACCGGTCTAATTCTTTCCAAAATTTGTAAAGGACCACAATAACGGGGAGTTAGTTTTTCACAACTACCCCACCTCAAGGTACTTTTCTTGGGGTTTGACTCACACATAGACATGATCCCCAACCTGAAATTCTCTATAAGTCCTTTTTTGTCTGCATAATCCTTTTTTCTGTCTTGGGAAGCCTTTAAGTTTTGTTAAACCTTTCTTATAGTCTGTTCTATTTCTGTTAACATATCAGGTCCTATTATTAACTTATTTTCAGGGTTGCTCCAATTAGTAGGTGTATTGCATCTCCTTCCATTTAATACTTCAGAAGGACTGGTTATGAATGAGTCGTGATAAATTGTGTTATATGCAAATTCAACTAGGTGAAGGTATTCTTCCCTCTTGGTTGGTTGTTGGATAACATACATTCTTAGCATGTCCTCAAGCACCTAGATCACTCGTTTGATCTGCCCATCTGTTTGTGGATGATAGGAAGTACTAAATTGAAATTGGGTATCTAATCCAACAAAAATATCTTTCCAAAATGTTGAAGTAAACTTTACATCCCTATAAAAAATGACCACCTTAGGCATGCCATGCAACTGAAATATTTCTTTCATAAAAATACTAGTGATTTGAACAGTCTTATACGTAGATTGTACTAGGATAAAATGGGTTGTTTTTCTAAATTTATCCACTACCACCATAATTGAGTTAATTTTCCTTTTCGATCTAGGTAAACCTGTAATGAAGTCTAATGAAATGACATCCCATTTCCACTCAAGAATGGGTAATGGATGGAGCAGTTTTGTTGGGTGTTGGTGCTTAACCTTGATTTGTAGGCACTCCAGACATTTAGCCAAATAATTTGCAATATCTCTTCTCATTCCAGGCCAAAAATATTTTTTTCTTATTGTAGAAAATAATTTCTGATATTCGGGATGGGTAGCATAAGGGATTTTGTGAAACTCATCCAAAAATAATTGTCTAACAGTCAATTAGTTAGGAACATATATCCTCCCCCTAAAAGTCAATAAATTATCTTTATTTATACCATATTCAGATTAATTCTCATATTTGTTTGCTTGTTCAACTTACTACCATAAAAAAATATATTTTGGATCTTTTGAGCAAACTTCTTTAATATGATTGTTGAGTCAAATTATAGCCTTATAATTTGATTTACATAAATCATCAACTCAGGGCAAGTAAGCTTGTGAGATGTTGCGCAAAGTATATGCAAGCTTAACACTGTAAGTGCTAATTAATCTAACTAGTCAATCATACAAAACCAATTACTCTTTCCTGTATCAATCACTTAGCAGCAAAGGCTATAGAGTGGATCAAATATCCCTCTACAACTCTTAAGATTGTTGATGATGATTAGGAAAAGATATAGAAATCAACTTACAACAAACTCAGAAATTCACTCAACATTAGAAATCAAATCTTCATTAAATGAATTCTACACAATAACAGGAAACTAGTTCATTTAATCAATTGCTACTGATATATCAGAAAGAGTGCATTAGCTGTAAAAATAAATTATTAGTACATAAATGAAATAAAATGCGTAAACACTAAACTACAGGAGTTGTGAGCAAAGGGGGCCCTCCCTTACTCACAACCCCTTCAAATTAGAAGAGTTTGTTCACTGAAGTAGGCAGAACATATAATATTGTATTAATATGAAAATGATATATTCGAGTACAATCTGATATACAGTCTTATCTGAAACTAACCCGACAACCCCCTATCATGAAAACTAGAACGGATTTTATACATTTACAAAAGCCCATATATGGCTCGAAGTAAGGAAGACTACTAATCTAAGCCATCAGCTAACAGTTCTGTTAAAAAATATCTAATTTAGCCATACTAGATCTAATCCATGACTAAAAGCATGGATTAGACAAAATTTGTTACATGACTGTATCTTTTCTCCAAATGACCAACGAGAGAAGGTTTATGAATCTGGGCGGTATCATTGGAAAATCTGAAACATCCAATAGGACAGCATCCATATGTGATACATTCCATACAAAACCCATGTTCCCATTTGACATAGATATTCGTGGAACATAGCTAACCCGCGATGTTTCTGCAGGAAATCTAGGCAGTTACAGGAAATCCGTGGCTGTAGGAATTCTGGAGTGTTTGAAGGAAATAGGATCGCACAACTGTCTACAGGAAATGCGGGCCTGTTTTCAAATCAAAACAAATCTGCACAAGAACTCTAGATTAGTTAGCATGGTAATTAAAATAAAGAACATATCGCTGTAAGGAATACTTAAAGTTAAGGTAAAAGACACTTTTTTATGTTAATTTGCGTACCTTCAGCCTACGACACACTTTTGGCAAAAACCTAAGTATTATAACCAAAATAGGCATAATAGGGGTTAAAGATAGTTCAAAATGGGAGAGGTAAAGTATGGAAAAGGGTGTCAGAATTGGGCAAAACCAAGCCCCAACATCTCCCCCACACCTAGCTTCTTGCATGCCCCTTATGCAAGAAAAAATGTTGCATCTTCCCCAAAAAGAAAAAGGAAAAGGAAATAATTCCTTATCTTGAACTACAGCTACTGCAACCAACTGATCTGCTACCTCTACCAACTGGTCCAACTGGTTACCACTAGATTCTACAGGAATTTGACCCTTTTACAATTCATTCTTCTTTTTGAGATGGTTGATCCTAGCCTGCTTCTTTTTCACAATTCGGGCCACTTTCAAAACCCACTCCTCACGTTCTTTTTGTATACACAGGTTGTTCTCCTTCAGGGTCTCGTTTTTCTTTCTCAAGGCTCTCTCTAAAATGGTGATCCCGATGATGATTTCTTCCAATTATTGTAGAGACCGTCTCTTCTGGGGGGTTACTTCCCCTTGCTGATGTCCTTGGAGGGATTGAGGCGACCCAAGGCCCTCCTCTGCATTTTATTCTCTTGCTGTGTTATGCCTACTTCCATGCAATAAGGAGTCCTAAAAGGACATTGCTTCTTTGTCGATGAAATCAACTGACTTGATTTTCTCTTTACCTTTGGGTGCGCCGTGGTGTTTCTCCTTCTTCTTATCTGTTGTCTCGGGAAACACTTCTGCATCTGCAGTATCCTTTATAGCTAGCTAAACAACCTAGGTTCTAGTAAATCTTTTTCCAAAGGTGGAAGTGCCATTCTTTGACTAAGCTTGTTTTCCCACAGTCTCCCCTGTCACCACCACTTCCTCATCTCTTCTTGCTTCCTTCGTCTGTAGACCAAGCGTTTGAGGCTTCTTCTTCTTTGGTTTTTCTACTGGTTCCTTCTAGGTGGGCTTCGAAGAGTCGATTTCATCCCTTCTTTCCTTCTTTACCAGTGGCCCATGAGTTCGTTACTTTGTTCCAATTTTTCCGCTCGTTTTTCCTCGGTAGAATCTGAAGGGTCAGAGTTTTTCTCTTCCTCTTTTTCCTTTATCTGTAGCCCACGCGTCCGCTTCTTTTTCTTTGATTTATCTGTCGATGCTTCCTCCATGGAATCTGAGGAATCGAAATCCTCATTTTCTGCAAAGTATTTTTCGGTCAGGAACTCCTCCCATGTCCACTTCTTGTCTTTCAAAACCTCCACCAAGATGATTTTCACCAGTTTTTGGTGATAAAGATTTTTCTCTAAACTGGCCCCCCTTTCCTTGGTAGTGGTTGACATCTTCATCAGAGACATTATTAAGTAATATGGAAAATTTAATGGCTTGTCATTAAAATGGGCGAGGAGCCGAATGTGAAACAGGAATACAAGCCCAAAGCGACCTTCACACGTTATGTATTTCTGTAGGAAAAAAATAAGTTCCGGTACTTACTTTTCAAGAAATCCTACGAAATTCCCTTACTCCAGTCGGGGTCTGAATGCTTTTTATGGAAAAAAGACGTGCACAAGCCCTTGTTGAAATGTTGGTTCTTAAACCAGCATTCTCCCAACTGTGAAATTCTGGATGCTCGCGCTACCAAACTGGTGCAGGGTAAAACCCGTACATACCCACAATATGCATAAATATGCATCCACACTTCTGTCCCAGGTGCTTAACTCTCCAATGGAGTTAAAACTACAAATCATGAATGGTTAAGGCCCTTTTATCTTGGTTCCTATATATCGGAACCCAATCACCCCACTAGAACCTCCTATTAGAACTTTAAACCCCGTAGAAACCTTTGCCTTGACTTTATTAAAGTTTTCCTTTAGAATCCTTCTATCAGGAATTAGCAACCCTTCAGCTCCTTTACATAACCCATAATTTACATATATGTAACCATTCCCCTTCAACCATTGGTTACATATGGGTTAACACATGAATACAATTTCGCCGCTCTTTCCCCTTATAACCCTTTTACAAAGGAAAATATGCATAAACCATACATTTCCGCTCTTTGTATGGTTTCTACACAAATTTCAATGCTGCACCTTATCTCAATCGCTATCAACTCCTTTCATAGGTCTTTAACACGCACATTCCTCACCAACTCTCTGACTCCGATCTTTGCAACTATCGCAGTCGTTAACACCACATTTCAATTAAATAACTCGGCCTCGCTATTTTGGAATACAAAGGTGAAATCTCGCTCCGAACCATATAAGGTCGGAATTCAAATGTTTATAAGTCACATTAATAACTGTCATTGGGTCTTCCTACTACCTCAGCGCTCTCCAAACTCCACTTGCTGATCGCCGACTAGCACTTTATCACTATCGGCGCATCGATGTTTCCATTTATCGCCAACTCTAACGCTTCCAATTGCGACTTAGCGATCAAATCAAGACCATTGATCTGGTTCATGATCCGATGGTTGAGGTTAACTCGTGCGATCGCATTTCGCTAAACCTCCAGGCCAGATCCTTTCACTTCAAAGCACCGATCTTACGGACCTGATATGGATTAGACCACTCTCTATAATAGTTCAAGTCCGAAACTCAATTCCGACTATGTTTTGCACCATTCCTTAGTGTAAACTGGGTTTTACACTTACGGGACTTAAACTACATAATTCACTCTGCCGATGTGATATGATATGGACCATTGTTCTTAAGATATCTAACGGCATTTGTGCCTCAGTCATTGTTCCTCCACTCATTACTTTTTCTTATAAATTACGCTGTTTTCTTCAGCGTCTCTCCATGGTTCGGGTTCATCTTCAAGTTTCCTCAAAGAGTTCATTCTTCTGCTTCCACTGCTCAATTTCTCTTAGCTTAACTCTTAAGCGTATCCTCGCTTCGCCATTGCTCCAGAGCTTCCTCTGTCTCTTCACTTGGATTCAAAATCCATTGTGATTCCTCTGAGTCACTCCATTCCTTTGCGTCCTTCAGAATTCTGCCTCCAACCTGTTGCAGAGCCTACAAATTCACAGTAAATCATTCAAGAAATACTCCCCAATGCATTGACACAGTCAGGAACAAACTCTGCATATATTAATGTAAAAGAAAAGATTACATTTGAGACTCCTCGGTCTTGCACAGGCCTATTTTTCAATGTTAGTGGCCTCTTTCTTTTGACTCTGCCCATAGGCTTACATATATCCAACATTGGTTTTGTTGAACTAATTCTGGGTAAATCCTAAACTGACTCCTAAATCCTCTATACTAACTCCTAAATCTTCTGTCCACTTCTACTTCCATTAATTCCTAATGTCTCTCTCTCTCGTCCCTCCAATCATGGACTGCTTTAAGAGTTTTGATTGGCTTTGGAATCTTGTAATTTATTCCCACTCATGTTCTCATTTATTTGGGAGCACTTACAATTCCTTTCATTATCTAATTAATTCCTATTCTATGCTCAAAAGCCTAATATTACATTAATTTATCACTTAGGAATCCAACTTCCTAAAAATACATGACCCCCTATGTCTACTTAATTACAATGATTTTCTCTTGGGTGAATGCTCCTGCATCAGACTCCCAAAGTAGAAAATATTCATGACCTCCTGATCATGTGTCATTTGGTCTTTGTCTTCCTCGATCCCACACTTTGTTCTATAATTGTCCACATGCTTTGTTCACTTGTTGATGCTGCACTTCTGCTGTCTTTTTCTCCATTTTCTTTTTCTTGTCAATCAGATTCAAACTCTGTTTGATCTTGATTCCTTCTGCTACCATTTTCCTCCATTTGGACTACTTCATCATCAGTTGCCACATTTATTCAATCTCTGTTTCCAGTACATCTTTGGACTGGTTCATATTCTGCTTCTTATTTCTGCCTCCTTCTCTTTGTTTCAGGTTACTGTTGTTGTTCTGTAGTTCTTTAAACTGTTGCTGGTTTACTTTTTCTTCTTCTTTTGCACTTTCTCCAACTCTTACTTTGCTTGCTTCAACCTTTGCCTTGGTTGCTTTTCTGACTTCTCTTTTACTTGCTGCCTTCCTATCATCCTTACCCTCTTTCATGATTGAATCATGATTGTTCAACACTTTCTCCAGCAAATTAACTTCTCTATTCCATGAATTGAGTTCTTCCATATAATTCTCTTCTTTCACTTTTATTTGGCTGTTCACTTGTGCCAAATCTCCTCCAACAATTGAAAAAAAACCTGCATTCACAAAGCACTTCTTAAAATAAAAAACATAAGACTGTTGTGCCTTGTTTTCCTTTGGAAACAATTTAGTTTGCTACTCTGATTCTTTCTCCTATGTCAGCACATTAGTATGCTGATTTCAATTCTCAAAAGAATTCCTGAGACTGTCAACTAGTCTCTCTTCCACACCATCTGTCCTAATGATGTCTTCCTGCCCTTGTCCATTGTAGTGAACTCCTTTTTCTGCAGTGTCAATCTGTTGGACTCTCATTATCACCTCCTTTCTCTTGTGACTGTCATTCATGACAATTCTCTTGTCTTCCTTCTTCAACAATATCTCTTGAACATCTATCCTTTGTCTTTCCAACTCCCTTCTTTGAAAATCTATTTTTCTATATAACTCAACAATTTTAATTGGAGTAGATTTTGGAAATTTCACACAGTTTTCCATACCTTCCTTTATTATGGATAGATCATTAGATGTCCTTTCTCCCTCTGTTAAGTCTTTTCCATAGACTTCTTCCTTCTTAACATCCTTCAGTAGGTGTCTGCTTCCTTACTGACTATCTCAATAGTTTCCATGCCTATTTCAACTGTGCCTATCATTATGGTGAATTGATGATACTTTACTATGTTTTTAGCTAACATAGTCTCTTTTCCAAGATTTCCTTCAATCTCTTGTTGTTGACTTTCTCCAAGAGCTATCCTTGTCTCACTATCTGCATTATCATTCTCCTGCATTTATTCTACATCCACAGACAAACTATCGATCTTAAAAACAATAGACTCTATGGTCCCATTGGATGGTTTAGCCATCATATCTTCCTGTTGTTCTAGATCCTTCATATGATTAAGAAATTCTTCGATAGTCTCTTCTTCCATCTCTTCAAGTCCTTCACTTGGTTGCTTGATATCTTTCTCCAGTTGTATATGAGATCTATCTATCTCATCCTCTTCCAAAATAGAATTTAGATTCTGCTGGTCTTCTTCCTCTTTTATGACAAAGCAAATTGTCCTTCTTTACAATCCAGGTGGATATTCAGATATAATGGCATGGAAAAGCTGAGAAATCTAAGTGGGCAGAATGAAGTCAACTCAGGACCAGAATGGAGATCTAGTCTTTTTGATTCCAACAGCGCAAATGGTACCTCAATCCGAGTCCGGATGATGATGTTAGTGCAAAAAGAAAGGTTCTTCAATCCTTAAGAAAATGAGGAATTTCCTTTGAAAAAGGAGTCTTAAGCCTTAAGGTCAAATCGCAATCGGAGGTCGCATGAGGGTAGACTTAAGGTTTGGGCCGTGGAATCCCCGATTATCAATCTCCGACCAGATCAGTTCGGCGGATCGGAGGCAATCACAATCGGCAGTCTCACACACACACACACACACACACACACACACACACACACACACACACACACACACACACACACACACACTCACACACATATATATATATGGATATCGGCGAGCAGGTAATGCAATCGACGATTAGTCGGATTGGCGGAACCCTCAACAGACACCCAGGGCGATATATGTGCGGGATGTCGACGCGATCGGCCGACGATCAACGGTCGGTCTTTCCTAAGGATCAGGACAGGAACACCCCGATACGCCGATTTGTGACCTTAGCGTGGACCCAATAGGAAAAATAAGCCCGATTTAATGGTTTTTGAGGTCTGGGCATATGGTTTATGGGCAGATTTGCAGTGTTTTTCGAGGTTTTGAAGCCTTATCAATGAAACGATAAAAATACCATTTTCAGGAACGGTTGCACCTGCCGATCCTTCCGCTCTACCAACCTCTCTTATTAACCAGGCATGCCCCGTTTTAAATGGGATTTTGTCTGAGAATCCTTTATAAAATAGGATCAATTGAAGAGCACGAGGGAGGCATATTTATGGTTGTAGCACGCCGTTCGCAGGAGGCCGAGAGCAATTATTGATCTGTTTTGAACAGTTTAAAGACTCCAGCCCTTGTTATTGCTGCGGGAAGCTTTGATGTTGTATACCACTCCATCTGAGGCATTCATTTCATAGCCATTAGGCAGATTGGAGGTATAAGCCTCTTTGTGGATAGATTGATGAATGTAATTCTGTTTATTCATGCCATTTAATAAGAAAGGCCTCCCCATTGTTGAGTTGGGCCCGGAGACATAGTCCAAATTGGACGAACTCCGTTATCAAGCCTTGGTGTTCTCTTTTGTGCCTTTTATGTGTTTTATTCTTTTCATATGTGCACATTTATGTGTTAAGCTGCAATTTTATATGCAATTCTTTTCTATACATCTATAAGAAAAAACATCCTGGATCAAGTGGTATCAGAGCAGGGCTTTTTAGATGTGAATTGCATGTTTGTATGCTAACAAGAGGTAGGCTTCAAAGAGGAGAAGGGAATCTAGAACCTTTTGATCCAGAGGCAGGGTGTGCACCTCGAAGAAGAAACATGGCTGAAGAGGAAGCTTGTATTGAAGAGGAGCGCAATTTTAGAAAGACTTTCTATTCAATGGCAGAGAATATCAGTCAACTGGTTATAAGACTGGAAAAAGATGAAGAGAGGAATCTAGAAGGACAAGGTTCAGCACATGGGAATTATGGAGAAGAACCCCCTCCTTCTCCTTCTGGTGGTGAAGGTTCTTCTTCCCCTCACCACCATAATCAGAGGAATCCAAAATATGCATCTAAGAAACCTTTTTTTAAATTAGATGTTAAATTTGATCTTCCTATGTTTAATGGTGAAAGTAACACAGAAAAGCTTAACAATTGGATCAGGCAGATTGAGGTTTATTGCAGGATTCGGCAAATCGTAGAGGATGAGATGAAAATCCAGTTGGCCTCTCTACAACTGGGCAACACAACTCTCATTTGGTGGGAGAGTAAATTACAGAGCAATAAAAAAATTGGGTAAGATCTTTTCCTCATGGTCTGCTTTTACTTCTGTGTTAAAGGAACAATTTTATCCCTTAGGAGACAAATAGAAAGCTTTGATGAATTTGCAATATTTAAGGCAAGGCAAAGGGCAAGATGTTCAGATTTTTACATAAGAATTTAGGAAGCAAGCATTGAATTTGGGTATTGAACTAGATACACTTGAAGTTGTAACTAAGTATATTGGCTCATTGCATAATTATATTTGACATTCATTATTGTTGTTTGAACCAACCACTATTGACGCAGCTAGTGTGAAAGCAATTCATATTGAGAACAGGGGCAAGAATGAAGGAGAGGACTAGTCCAGAAAGCCACTGTTCAAACCTCCCAATGACAAATCCAAAGTGAAATGGAAATGGAAGGAGAAGAAAACAGCAGAAACCAAAGAGGGAGAGTGGCCTTATTGCAATCATTACAAGAAAGAAGGCCACGATGATGATCACTGTTGGAAGCAGCACGCAGAAAAGCATCCAAATAAGTATGGAGGAAAAGGGAAGCAGAAAACAGTGGCAGCAGCATAGCAAGACCTTGGATAAGATTCAGGAGATGAAGCATTGGTCACAACAGTGGGAACAAAAGGTACCCTTACACCTCCTGTTGATTCTAAATCACATGGAAGCACTAGTTCTGTAGATGAGTCCCTTTCAAATGATAGAAAAAGAATTGAATTATTTCATATCAAAGTTGTAGTAAATCATACCAAAGTAGAAACTCTATTTGATATGGGGTCCCAAGAAAATTTAATTGCAGAATCCTTGGTAAAGAAGCTTGGCTTACAAACAAAACCGCACCCAAAGCCTTACCCGCTGGGATGGATACATGATAAAGCTAAATTGAATGTAACCCAGTAGTGCAAGGTAAAATTTTTGATTGTTTCTAAGCTGGTAGATGAAGTAGAGATGGATGTTATACCGCTGGACATCTGTGGCATGGTATTGGGGATCCCCTACCTGTATGACAGAAAAGCTATCTTTTTCCGCCATGGGAATAAATACCACATCACTAAGGATGTGATATAGTACATAGTGTGGGCTCATCAAAACAAAATTAATGCCAACCTCATAAGTGTTGGGTAGATGAAACGATGGGTAGATGAAACGATTGGTAAATTCCAGCAAAACATGCATGCTTATGGTCATCAGGGAAAAGGAGGTTGAATTCGTAGACGCATTCCAAGGCTGTGATGGGAAGCATAAACAAGAATTGGTGGATTTAATTGTTGATTATAATGCATTGATTTAGGAGCTGCAGGGACTACCTCCAAAGAGGGAAATCCAACATGAAATCCAACTGTTGAATGAAGCCTCTCTGCCGAATATTGGGATGTACAGAATGTATGCAGTAGAAATGGAGGAGATCAAGCATCAAGTGCAAGAATTGCTAGACTAATGCGTGATCAGGCCAAGCTCCTCTCCATGCGAGTCCCCAATTATTCTAGTGCCCAAGAAGGACGGCAACTGGAGGATGTGCGTGGACTACCGCGCGCTCAACAAAATATCAGTAAAAAATCGCTATCCCCTCCCACGCATAGATGATTTATTGGATCAATTAAAAAATGTTGTATATTTCAAGAAATTGGATTTACGCAGTGGCTATCACCAGGTCCGAATTGCGGAGCAAGACGTGTGGAAAAATGCTTTCAAAACCAAGCAGGGGCTATTCGAATGGATGGTAATGCCTTTCGGGCTTTGCATTGATCTAGCCACCTTTATGCAGGTTATGAATAATATATTTCAGCCCTTCATTGATGAGTTTGTTCTTGTATATTTAAATGATATACTAGTTTTCAGCAAGAGTTGTTTTGAACATATGAGTCATGTAAGGAAAGTGCTTGATGTGCTGGAAAAAGAAAAAATCTTTGTAAAATTGTCAAAGTGTGAGTTCGGGAAAACTATTTGGGTTACCTAGGTCATATTCTTGGTCATGGTCAGTTAAAAATTGATCCTGCTAAAGTTGAAGCAATTGTAAATTGGCCTAAGCCTACTAGTGTAACTGAGGTCCGTAGCCTTCTAGGTGTAGTCCAATACTGGAGGAGATTTATTGCTAATTTCTCTATTATTGTAGCACCTTTGCACACATTGACAAGTGTGAAACAAGTCTTCCAATGGGGAGGAAGACAACATAATTCCCTCGAAACATTGAAGGAAAAAATTAGCACTGCGCCAGCCTTAGCCTTACCCGATCTCCAACAACCATTTGAGATCAAAACCAATGCCAATGGTTATGCCATGGGCACTGTACAAATGCAGCAAAAGAAGCCAATTTGTTACCATTTTGAAAATTTTTCTCAAGCTGTGATAAACTATCCCACCTATGACAAGGAGCTTTATGCCTTGGTGCAGAGTGTGAAAAAGTGGAAATGCTACCTGATCGGCAAGGATACCATCACCCATACAGATCATCAACCCTTGCAGTACCTTCAGTCACAAACTAGGTTGCAGCAAATTCTTCATTTCAAGTGGATTGGATTTCTTCAACAGTTTCATCTGGTAATAAAGTATAAGAAGTTCACTAGCAATAAAGTTTCCGATATGCTATCTCGCCCTCCTATTTCCGCTTCTGTTATTTTACATAATGCTTCATTGTCTTTTGAACATTATGCTAAACAATATGCTAACGATGATGAATTTAAGGAGGTTTATGCAAAACTAACCCATGGTTCACAGGTGGACAAATATCACTTGCAGGGGAAATTTTTGTATCACCTTGGTAAATTGTGTATTCCCACTAGAGAAAGAGTGCACGTAATTCAAGAGGCCCACACCTCTCTTGTGTTTGGACACTTCGGTGTCGAAAAGACTTTATGTCATGTACAAAGATTTTTTTTTTGGCCTCATATGAAAAACATTGTGACTTGCTATGTAAAGGGTTGTGTGATGTGTTCTGTTTCAAAGCCCTCTAATAGAAAACTTGGGCTCTACACACCACTCCCTATTCCGAATCGTCCATGGGAAAGTGTGTCAATGGACTTTGTAGGAGGTCTACCTTTGTCTAGGAAGGGTCATGACTACTTGTATGACATCATTGACCATTTTAGCAAAATGTGTATTCTTATGCCTTGTAAAAAGTAGATTACTGCATAGCAGACTGCTTCTCTTTTCTTTCAGTATGTTTGGGTCCACATTGGATTACCCACATCAATTATTTCGGATCGAGACTCTCACTTCCTTGGGGAGTTCTGGACCAACTTGTGGCAGATGATGGACACCAAACTGAAAAGAAGCATGACATTTCACCTACAGACCGACGGACAGACATAGGTTGTTAACCGTACCGTGGTACACCTATTACGAGGCTATTGTGGGAAACATCCCAAGTTGTGGGATGAACAACTCCCCTATATACAACATTCCTACAATTGAGCAGTGCATTCATCGACTCATCGTTCACCATTCGAGACATGCTTTGGTTACCTACCAAAGGACCCTTTTGATATGGTCTTTGGAAGGGAGGATGGCTCGAGTGGACGCAATGATAGAGACAAAGCTCAACAGTTCATTCAATGAATCCAAATGATTCACCAAGCAATGTAAGAGCAGTTGGAAAAGACTCAAGCCCATTACAAGGCTCGACATGATAAACACCGAGTTTACCATCAATTCCAAGTGGGTGACAAGGTGTGGTTCCAAATCGACAAAGACAGGATGAAGGGAGAAGGAAAGAAGTTGCGGCCAATCCAGTATGGACCATTCACCGTATTGGAGAATATTGGGAACAATGCCTTTCGTCTTGACTTGCCGATTTATATGCAGATGTACTCAGTAGTGAATGTGGAGAACTTGAAGCTATATGAACCTCCATTGATCATGGACATTGATGAGGTGGGCACAGTTCCTGCCATTGATGATTTTGCACCTTAATATCTCGATGAGTTTCCTGAAGACATCATCCTCGAAAAAATAACCAGGACTTCACGGCGAGGAGTTGTAGAGTGCCTTCAAGTTGGATTCAAGAGAATGCATCCCAGCAAGGCCAGATGGCTGGAGAAAGAGAAAGTGAGGGTGCAATAGCCTCACTTTCCAATTAACTAATGAAAAGATTTTGGCGGTCCAAAAGCTCCTCAATGAGGAGGATTGATCTAGGTGGATCTTCAGATATAATGGCATGGAAAAACTCATAAATCCAAGTGGGCGGAATGAAGCCAACTCAGGACCAGAATGGAGATCTCATCTTTCTGATTCCAACGGTGCAAATGGGACCTCAATCTGAGTCCGGATGATGAAGTTATTGCAAAAAGAAGGGTTCTTCAATCCTTAAGAAAATGAGGAATTTCCTTTGAAAAGGGAGTCTTAAGCCTTAAGGCCAAATCGCAATCGGAGGTCACATGAGGGTAGACTTAAGGTTTGGGTCATGGAACCCCCGATTGCCGATCTCTAATCAGATCGGGTCGGTGGATCGGAGGCAATCGCAATTGGCGGTCTCTCTCTCTCACACACACACACACACAACACACACACCACACACACACACACACACACACACACACACACACACACACACACACATACACACACACACACACACACACACACACATATAAATGGATATCGACGAGCAGGTAGTGCGATCAGCGATTAGCTAGATCAGCAGAACCCTCAACAGACACCCGAGGCGATATATGTGTGTGATGCCGATGCGATCGGCCGATGCCGATATCGGCGATCAACGATTGACGGTCGGTCTTTCCCAAGGATCCGGACAGGAACACCCCGATACGCTGATTTGCAACCTCAACGCAAACCCGATAGGAAAAATAAGCCCGATTTAATGGTTTTTGAGGTCCAGGCATATGGTTTTTAGGTAGATTTGCAGTGTTTTTTGAGATTTTGAAGCCTTATCAATGGAATGATAAAAAGGCCATTTTCAGGAACGGTTGCGCCCGTTGATCCTTCCACTCTACCAACCTCTCTTATTAACTAGGCATGCCCCGTTTTAAATGGGATTTTGTCCGAGAATCCTTTGTAAAAGAGGATCAATGGAAGAGCATGAGGTAGGCATCTTTATGGTTGCAGCACGCTATTCATAGGAGGCCGAGAGCAATTATTGATCTGTTTTGAATAGTTTAAAGACTCCAGCCCTTGTTATTGTTGTGGGAAGCTTTGGTGTTGCATACCACTCCATCTCAGGCATTCATTTCATATCCATCAGGAAAATTGGAGGTATAAGCCTCTTTGTGGATAGATTGATGAATGTAATTTTGTTTATTCATCCCATTTAATAAGAAAGGCCTCCCCATTGTTGAGCTAGGCCCAGAGATGTTGTCCAAATTGGACGAATTCCATTACCAAGCCTTGGTGTTCTCTTTTGTGCCTTTTATGTGTTTTCTTCTTTTCATATGTGCACATTTATGTGTTAAGCTGCAATTTTATATGCAATTCTTTTCTATACATCTATAAGCGAAAACATCCTCGATCACTGTCTCAACAGTTTCCATGGTTATTTCAACTATGCCTATCATCATGGTGAATTGATGATCCTTTACTATGTTTTCAGCTAACATAGTCTCTTTTCTAAGCTTTCCTTCAATCTCTTTTTGTTGACTTTATCCAAGAGCTATCCTTGTCTCACCATCTGCATTATCATTCTCCTGCTTTTGTTTTGCATCCACTAACAAACTATCAATCTTAGAAAAATAGACTTTATGGTCCCACTGGATGGTTCAACCATCATATCTTCTTGTTGTTATAGATCCTTCATATGATTCAAAAATTCTTTGATAGTCTCTTCTTCAATCTCTTCAAGCCCTTCACTTGGTTGCTTGATATCTTTCTCCAGCTGTATATGAGATATATCTATCTCATCTTCTTCCAAAACAGAATTTATATTCTACTGGTCTTCTTCCTCTTTTATGACAATATCAGCAAATTGTCCTTCTTTACATGTTTCACCTGCAAACACACATAAATTGTCAGTTTTAAAATCATGTGACCCTTTGGCCTCACTTGAAGTTTCAGTCTTCAAGTCTTCATCTTCACTTTCTCCCAGAATTTCTCCTTGTTTTGGTTCACAAATGTACTCTTCCATTTCTAACTCAACTTCCTTGAGTTTTCCCTTCAGCCACCCTACTTGCCTCTATTGTAGCCTTCTTTGTATCTCATGCCACTTCACTAGCTTCTTCCTTAATACCCAACCTAGTCTCTGGCTTCCCTCAAGCATTCTTCTTAATGCATTGAGTTGTTCTTTCAACTCTGCAATCTCTTTGTCAATTTCCTCTTGACTCATCCTCTTGCCATTTGCCTTGGCATCCTCTTTCTTCTATTGTGGCTTCTCTCTGAACCTCTGCTATGACTATCAGTAGTCATCTTCTTCTCCTCTTTCTTCATGAGCTTCTCACTCATCTGCAACAAGCCTCTGCTATAGCTAGTCCTCCTTGCTGCCATATTACCTCACTAAGCTCTCCTCACTTAGTCTTTTGGTAAGCATAGGTCCTCTATCTGGAACCTTCTCTTGAGCAACACCTTTGCTCCTTCTAGGCTTCTGCAATTTCTCACTTCCTCTTGAGAACACTTCAGTTGTTCTCTCTGTATCCAATTTCTTGTTGGATTCTTCAGGTTCACTGCCACTTCTCTTTTAGATTATTCTCCTTCTCTGTCTTTAAGAACACATCTAGTTCCCCTCTCATAGATTCTCTTGTTGTCACCTGTGTATTAGTACAAACACACATTCTCAATTGGAAACAGAACATATTACCTCACCTTCAAGATCTCAGTATGATCTTGTTTCATCATTCCATCATGGATTGTTCTCTGTTGTCCCTCCAAGTCCTCTTCCTTCAGAACTTGCATTAAGTGATCTTCCTTTCTCTTCCCTTCAAGGAATCCTTTATTGCTGTCTACTCAAAGCCTCTGCTGGAATGCTACAATCTTCCAGAACTTCAAAAGTTCCCCTTATAGTCTTCTATTGTAGCCTTATGCACATTACCTTCTTGTATGTGCAACCTCCCTTTCGCAAAAATCTTTCCTCACTCTGATTTCAATTCTGCTCTGATACAAATCTACTCTGATTACAAACTTCTACTCTGATACCACTAATGGTGCAGGGTAAAACCCGCACATACCCACAGTATGCATAAATATGCATCCACACTTCTGTCCCACGTGCTTAACTCTCCAATGGAGTTAAAACTTCAAACCATGAATGGCTAAGGCCCTTTTATCGTGGTTCCTTTATATCAGAACCCAATCACCCCACTAGAACCTCCTATCAGAACTTTAAACCCTGTATAAACCTTTGCCTTGACTTGATTAAAGTCTTCCTTTAGAATCCTTCTATCAGGAATTAGCAACCCTTCAACGCTTTTACATAACCCATAATTTACATATATGTAACCATTCCCCCTCAACCATTGGTTACATATGGGTTAACACACGAATACACTATAAGTGCTCTTTCCCCTTATAACCCTTTTACAAAGGAAAATATGCATAAACCATACCTTTCTGCTCTTTGTATGATTTCTACACAAATTTTGATGATGCACCTTATTGCAATCGCTATCAACTCCTTTCATAGGTATTTAACACACACATGCCTCTTCAACCCTCCGACTTCGATCTCCATGAATATCGGAGTCATTAACACCATGTTTCAATTAAATGACTCGACCTCGCTATTTTGGAATACAAAGGGAAACCCATTGAAATCCCGCTCCGAACCATATAAGGTCGGACTTCAAATGTTTATAAGTCGCACTAATAACTGTCGTCCGGTCCGCCTACTACCTCCGTGCTCTTCAAACTCCACTTGTCGATCACCGACTAGCACTTTATCACTATCGGCACATCGGTTTTTCCATTAACCACAAACTCTAACGCTTCCAATTGCGACTTAATGATCAAATCGCGACCATCGATTGGGTTCATGATCCGATGGTTGAGGTTAACCACACGATCACATTACACTAAACATCCAGGCCAGAACTTCTCACTTCAAAGGGCTAATCTTATGGACCCGATATGGATTAGACCACTCTCTATAATATTTCAAGTCCTGAACTCAGTTCCGACTATGTTTTGCACCATTCCTTAGTGTAAACTGGGTTTTACACTTGCGGAACTTAAACTACATAATTCACTCCACTGATGCGATATGATCTGGACCATTGATCTTAAGAGATCTAATGGTATCTGTGCCTCACTCTTCGTTCCTCTACTCGTTCCTTTTTCTTAGAAATTACATTGTTTTCTTCAGCGTTTCTCCATGGTTCGGGTTCATCTTCAGGTTTCCTCAAAGAGTTCATTCTTTCGCTTCCACTGCTCAATTTCTCTGAGCTTAACTCTTAAGCGTATCCTCTCTTCACCATTCCTCCAGAGCTTCCTCTGTCACTTCACTTGGATTCAAAATCCATTGTAATTCCTCCTAATCACTCCATTCCTCTACATCCTTTAGAATTCTGCCTGCAACCTGTTGCAGAGCCTATGAATTCACAGTAAATCATTCATGAAATACTCCCCAATGCACTGACATAGTCAGGAACAAACTTTGCATATATTAATGTAAAAGTATAGATTACATTCGAGACTCCTCGGTCTCGCACAGGCCTATTTTTCAATGTCAGTGGCCTCTTTCTTTTGACTCTGCCCCTAGGCTTACATATATCCAGCATTGGTTCTGTTGAACTAATTCTAGGGTAAATCCTAAACTGACTCCTAAATCTTCTGTCCACTTCTACTTCCATTAATTCCTAAAGTCTCTCTTTCTTGTCCCTTGAATCATGACCTGCTTTAAGAGTTCTGATTGGATTTGGACTCTTGTCATTTATTCCCACTCATGTTCTCATTTATTTGGGAGCACTTACAATTCCTTCCATTATCTAATTAATTGCTATTCTATGCTCAAAAGCCTAATATTACATTAATTTATCACTTAGGAATCCAACTTCCTAAAAATACATGACCCCCTATGTCTACTTAATTACAATGATTTTCTCTTGGGTGAATGCTCTTGCATCAAACTCCCAAAGAAGAAAATATTTATGATCTCCTGATCATGTGTCTTCTGGTCTTTGTCTTCCTCGATCCTACACTTTGTTCTGTAACTGTCCACATGCTTTGTTCCCTTGTTGATGCTGCACTTATGCTGTCTTTTGCTCCATTTTCTTTTTCATGTCAATCAGATTCAAACTCTGATTGATCTTGCTTCCTTCTGCTACCATTTTCCTCCATTTGGACTGCTTCATCATCAGTTGCCACATTTCTTCAATCTCTGTTTCCAGTACATCTTTGGACCAGTTCATATTTTTCTTCTTACTTCCACCTCCTTCTCTTTGTTTTAGGTTACTGTTGTTGTCCTCTAGTTCTTTAAACTGCTGCTGGTTACTTTATCTTTGTAGTTGCTGGTTTAATTTTTCTTCTTCTTTTGCACTTGCTCCAACTCTTGCTTTGCTTGCTTCATCCTTTGCCTTGGTTGTTTTTATGACTTCTCTTTTACTTGATGCCTCCTTATCATCCTTACCCTCTTTCATGATTGAATCATGATTGTTCAGCGCTTTCTCCAGAAAATTAACTTCTCTATTCCATGGATTGAGTTCTTCCATAGAATTCTCTTCTTTCACTTTTATTTGGTTGTTCACTTGTGCCAAATCTCCTCCAACAATTGCAACAAAACCTGCATTCACAAAACTCTTGTTAAAATAAAAAACTTAAGGCTGTTGTGCCTTGTTTTCCTTTGGCAACAATTTAGTTTGCTGCTCTGATTCTTTCTCCTCTGTTAGAACATCAGTATGCTGATTTGAATTCTCAAAAGAATTCCTGAGACTGTCAACTAGTCTCTCTTCCACACCATCTGTCCTAATGATGTCTTCCTGCCCTTGTCTACTGTAGTGAGCTCCTTTTTCTGCAGTGTCAATCTATTGGACTCTCATTATCACCTCCTTTCTCTTGTGACTATCATTCATGACAATTATTTTGTCTTCCTTCTTCAGCTATCTCTCTTGCACATCTATCCTCTGTCTTTCCAACTCCCTTCTTTGAAAATATAATTTTCTATATAACTCAACAATTTTAATTGGAGTATATTTTGGAAATTTCACACAGTTCTCCATACCTTCCTTTATTATGGATAGATCATTAGATGTCCTTTCTCCCTTTGTTAAGTATATTCAATAGACTTCTTATTTCTTAACATCCTTCAGTAGATGTCCTTCTTCCTTACTAACTGTCTCAATAGTTTCGATGGTTATTTCAACTGTGCCTATCATCATGGTGAATTGATGATCCTTTACTATGTTTTCAGCTAACATAGTCTCTTTTCCAAGCTTGCCTTCAATCTCTTGTTGTTGAGTTTCTCCAAGAGCTATCCTTGTTTCACCATCTGCATTATCATTCTCCTGCATTTGTTCTGCATCCACGGACAAACTACCAGTCTTAAAAACAATAGACTCTATGGTTCCACTGGATGGTTCAGCCATCATATCTTCTTGTTGTTCAAGATCCTTTATATGATTCAAAAATTCTTCGATAGTCTCTTCTTCAATCTCTTCAAGCCCTTCAATTGGTTGCTTGATATCTTTCTCCAGTTGTATATGAGATCTATCTATCTCATCTTCTTCCAAAATAGAATTTAGATTCTGCTGGTCTTCTTCCTCTTTTATGACAATATCAACAATTTGTCCTTCTTTACATGTTTCACCTGCAAACACACATAAATTTTTAGTTTTAAAATCATGTGACCCTTTGGCCTCACATGAAGTTTCAGTCTTCAAGTCTTCATCTTCACTTTCTCCCAAAATTTCTCCTTGTTCTGGTTCACAAATGTACTCTTCAATTTCTAACTCAACTTCCTTGAGTTTTCCCTTCAGCCACCTTACTTTCCTCTGTTGTAGCCTTCTTTGTATCTCATGCCACTTCACTGGCTTCTTCCTTAATACCCAACCTAGTCTCTGGCTTCCCTCAAGCATTCTTCTTAATGCATTGAGTTGTTCTTTCAACTCTGCAATCTCTTTGTCAATTTCCTCTTGACTCATCCTCTTGCCATTTGCCTTGGCATCCTCTTTCTTCATCTTTCTTCTATTGTGGCTTCTCTCTGAACCTCTGCTATGACTATCAGTAGTCATCTTCTTCTCCTCTTTCTTCATGAGCTTCTCACTCATCTGCAACAAGCCTCTACTACAGCTAGTCCTCCTTGTTTCTATCTTACCTCACTAAGCTCTCCTCACTCAGTCTTTAGGTAAGCATAGGCCCTCTATCTGGAACCTTCTCTTGAGCAAGACCTTTGCTCCTTCTAGGCTTCTACAATTTCTCACTTCCTCTTGAGAACACTTCAGTTGTTCTCTCTGTACAATTTCTTGTTGGATTCTTCAGGTTCACTGTCACTTCTCTTTTAGAGTATTCTCCTTCTTTGTCTTTAAGAAAACATGTGGTTCCACTCTCATAGCTTCTCTTTCTATCACCTGTGTATTAGTACAAACACACATTCTCAATTGGAAACAAAACATATTACCTCACCTTCAAGATCTTAGTATGATCTTGTTTCATCATTCCATCATTGATTGTTCTCTATTTTCCCTCCAAGTCCTCTTCCTTCAGAACTTGCATTAGGCAATCTTGATTTCTCTTTCCTTCAAGGAATCCTTTGTTCTTGTCTACTCGAAGCCTCTGCTGGAATGCTACAATCTTCCAGAACTTCAAAATTTCCCCTTACAATCTTCTATTTTAGCCTTATTCACATTACCTTCTTCTGCGTGCAACCTCCCTTTCAGAGAAATATTTCCTCACTCTGATTTCAATTCTGCTCTAATACAAATTTGTGCTGATTACAAACTTCTACTCTTATACCACTAATGGTGTAGGGTAAAACCCGCACATACCCACAGTATGCATAAATATGCATCCACACTTCTGTCCCAGGTGCTTAACTCTCCAATGGAGTTAAAACTACAAACCACGAATGGTTAAGGCCCTTTTATCTTGGTTCCTTTATATCGGAACCCAATCACCCCACCAGAACCTCCTATCAGAACTTTAAACCTCATAGAAACCTTTGCCTAGACTTTATTAAAGTCTTCCTTTAGAATTCTTCTATCTAGAATTAGCAACCCTTCAGCTCCTTTACATAACCCATAATTTACATATATATAACCATTCCCCTTCAACCATTGGTTACATATGGGTTAACACACGAATACACTATCGGTGCTTTTTCCCCTTATAACCCTTTTACAATGGAAAATATGCATAAACCATACCTTTCCACTCTTTGTACGGTTTCTACACAAATTTCGATGCTGCACCTTATCGCAATCGTTATCGGCTCATTTCATAGGTCTTTAACACGCACATGCCTCGTCAACCCTCTGAATCCGATCTCCATGACTATCGGAGTCGTTAACACCACGTTCCAATTAAATGACTTGGCCTCTCTATTTTGGAATACAAAGGGAAACCCATTGAAATCCCGCTCCGAACCATATAAGGTCAGACTTAAAATGTTTATAAGTCACATTAATAACTATCGTCGGGTCCACCTACTACATCCGCGCTCTTTGAACTCTACTTGCCGATCACCTACTAGAACTTTATCACTATCGGCGCATCGATGTTTCCATTAACCGCCAACTCTAACACTTCCAATTGCGACGTAGCGATCAAATCGTGACCATTGTTCTGGTTAATGATCCAACGGTTGAGGTTAACTCGCGCGATCACATTTCACTAAACCTCCAGGCCAGATCCTTTCACTTCAAAGTGCCGATCTTATAGACCTGATATGGATTAGAGCACTCTCTATAATATTTCAAGTCTACTCAATTCTAACTATGCTTTGTTCCATTCCTTAGTGTACACTGGGTTTTACACTTACTAGACTTAAACTACATAATTCACTCTGCCGATGCGATATGATCTGGACCATTGATCTTAAGATATCTAATGGTATCTGTGCCTCACTCTTTGTTCCTCCGCTCGTTCCTTTTTGTTAATAATTATGTTGTTTTATTTAGCGTTTCTCCATGGTTTGGGTTCATCTTCAAGTTTCCTCAAATAGTTCATTCTTCTGCTTCCATTGCTCAATTTCTCTGAGTTTAACTCTTAAGCGTATCCTCGCTTCACCATTCCTCCAGAGCTTCCTCTCTCTCTTCACTTGGATTCAAAATCCATTATGATTCCTCTAAATCACTCCATTCCTTTGCGTCCTTTAGAATTCTACCTACAACATGTTGCAGAGCCTACGAATTCACAGTAAATCATTCATGAAATACTCCCCAATGCACTAACACAGTCAGGAACAAACTCTACACTTATTAATGTAAAAGCAAAGATTACATTTGAGACTCCTCGGTCTCGCACATGCCTATTTTTCAATGTCAGTGGCCTCTTTCTTTTGACTCTACCCGTAGGCTTACATATATCCAGCATTGGTTCTGTTGAAATAATTTTAGGGTAAATCCTAAACTGACTCCTAAACCCTCTGTACTAACTCCTAAATCTTCTGTCCACTTCTGCTTCCATTAATTCCTAAAGTCTCTCTCTCGTCCCTCGAATCATGGACTGCTTTAAGAGTTCTAATTGGATTTGGACTCTTGTCATTTATTCCCACTCATGTTCTCATTTATTTGGGAGCACTTACAATTCCTTTTGTTATCTAATTAATTCCTATTCTATGCTCAAAAGCCTAACATTACATTAATTTATCACTTAGGAATTCAACTTTCTAAAAATACATGGACCCCTTATGTCTACTTAATTACAATGATTTTCTCTTGGGTGAATGCTCCTGCATCACAAACCCTCGGTCAACCTAAATTGGACATCCCCAACTTAAGCCTTATTTCACTTCAGGTTCAGGGTGAAAGACTTTTTCACTTCCGAGTTGTGGTCGTTGAATCGTTGGAAAAATGGCAGCCACCCTACTTTTTCCAATATCTCTTTACTGCGAGGGTCGGCCTCCAGCAACTTAGGCCCTTACAGCTCAAAGTGAATGAGGGCACATAGTTTCGACATGGTGAAAAACTGGAAGGCAAGGCATATGCACTTCTTTGAAAAATATTGGGTTTAAGCTTTGCAATGGACTCACACAACAAGGGAGGGCTTATTATAGAAGGTTATAAAAAATCATGGGATTTTCGAGAGACCGGTTATGATCATGATTATCATCATGATCCGACTTGCAGGAAGATATGGGGAGTACGTCTACTGGTCATGTCAGAATCATGGTGATCGGGTGTGGAGTTGAAGTCATAATGCACCAGATTATAGCCGCGTTTTTCCGCAAGGGTGACCATAACCAAAAAATCATACAAATGTTAAAAGTTAAAGCATTAATTACCCTTTACCTCAAGTGTCCTATTTTCGGTTGTACTTTACCTTTCTTACCTTCCAACGGTCTAGTACTTTGGATGATGCATGCATGTCCTTGAGATGATAACCCACCTAATAGTTAAATTAGATATATGAATTCATAATTCATGACCTCGACTAGTAGTTAAAATCTTTCAGTACTTTAAATAATTTAAATTAATGCTTTGTCTATGCTTTTTGTTTTTCAGAAAACCAGGGTGTCACTGCAGGAAATGGAATTGGGATTACTGAGCCTTCTACAGGAAATGGAATCGTTACTGTTGAGCCTTTTATAAAATCGAATCATGGCTTTTGGAACTTCTAGAGGAAATCGGACCATGACTTGCGGATCTTCTACAGGAAATCGAACCATCAATCAACACTTCTCCCTCGTTTGTGTACAACTCACTGCACATGAATAAAGATGCTAATGTTGAATGTGAAATGAGCTCATTAGATCACTGGCCATTGAGTTCAATTATTAACCAATGCGAGGCCCGTTACCTTTAATGAGAGTGAGGACCAAGGTAACCTGATGCATCCTATGGGGTGTAAATTAATCAGTTGTTTTCGACCCCCCTGTAGGATCTAACAGTCAAGGAGCCATAGTGATTCCCCATTGCTTTTGGCAAGGTAACCTGTCATTAGGGCATACAAGATTCAAGGCATCATAAGACTCTGATCTTGCACCTAGACAACTTGTTGATGTCGGTGGGCCAAGATTGTTGGAAGAAGGGCCTTAAGAAATCCCACATCAGTCCAACACGAGAAATCCAAATTTAACTGAAAATAAAATTTATTGATAAGATCCTAAAGAACCTACTCACTTGTAATTTTAATGAGCCCAGGGCAGTCCATGCTTGCCAGATTTCAATTTTTAGAGAGTTTGAAATATTTGGAAAAGAAGACTCTGAGGGGGCTCCTTTTCCGTAACTAGTCCATTGGGCCCGGAAAAAGTAATAAACCTATACGCAATATACATTCCTCTCATATTTTACCAAGAACGAGGAGGAACAGAGTCAGCTCATTATGTCAGCGGGAAATCAGGAAGAGATAGTGGAAGGAATGATCCCTTCTCTCATCATCTCCAACTATCTTTTCTTCATAATTTCTTCCACAAATTCCTCCTTGGATTGGGGTTTTTGATATAACTTAAGTCTATGCCCATTCACCAAGAAGGTAACATTCCCATCGTCAATGGTTTTAACCCGAACAGATCCATTATCAAAGACTTTCTCAATTTCATAAGGGCCGAGCCAATGTGTGTTAAACTTTCCTTTAAAGTTCTTAAATTTTGAATAATACAACAATGCCCAGTCCCCCTCTTTGAACTGCTTCTTTTTAATGTATTTGTCATGCCATTTAGCATGTTTTTGTTGAATCAAGTCAGTATGATGAAAAGCATCCTTCCTAATCTCATCCAACTCATTGAGCTGCAAGATTCTTTGCTGCTGAGCTTCGTTAAGGTCTATACCCAAATTTGTTGCAATTTTAAAAGTTTTGATCTAAAATTCAATGGGCAATAAAACTTGCTTTCCATACACCAATTCATACGGAGAAAAGCCAGTGGTATTTCTCCATGTGATCCCTTAGGCACACAATGCTTCCAGAAGTCTGTCAGACCAATCCTTCTTATGTAATTGCACTGTCTTGGTAAGGATTATCTCCAACACCTTTTTTTTTATTCCACCTACCCATTGGCCTATGGATGATAAGGGATGGACTTCTGATGAGTATTCTGATATTTCTGCACAATTCCCTGCTTAAGCTTTGACATAAAATTAGTACCTTGATCAGTGATTATTTCCCTAACTACCCCAAATCTTGCAAAAATATCAGAAAAAAAAGAAAATATACCACCCTTTTCTCTGTTGCTCTAGGTAGTTCTCTTCCCTCCACCCACTTCATAACATAATCAGTACAAACTAAATTATACTTCTTACCTTTGGATATAGGGTTGATGGGACCTACAAAATCAAGAGCCCACCTCTCAAAAGGTTTTGTGAGAACCTCTGGCTGCAAAGGCATCTCGTCTGATTGTACAAGATGCCCCATTCTCTCGCAGATGTCACACTTCTAGACATATTCTCTTGCATCTTTGAAAAGACTTGGACAATAGTAACCTTAGCGAAGGATCTTGTAAGTTGTTTGCTTGTCTGCAAAATGTGCTCCACACGATTCATCATGACAGGCTCTCAAAATGTCATAAATCTCATCTTCCTGGACACACCTACAGATAATCGAATCGGATCCAGTGAAAAAAATATCTCCCCTAATCCAAGAGTAATCAAAACTTTCCTAATAATTCTCTTTTTCTAATTAGATGAAAAGTAAGGAGGCAACTTTCCTATAGCAAGGTAATATGCCATGTATGCAAACCAAGGTGTTTTAATAGAAATAGCAAACAAATTTTCATCAGGAAAGCTATCATTAACAGGAACATCCTCACCTACATGGTTAAGTCTAGATAAGAAATCAGTTACTTGATTTTCCTTTCCAGGCCTACCCAATACCGTGATGTCAAATTCCTGCAGCGAAAAAAGCCACCTAGTAATCCTGCCATTCGTAACTAGTTTATTCATGAGATATCGAATCACAGAGTGATCATTGTGTACAAAAAATTCATAGCCCATGACGTAATGTCTAAACTTATTAATAGCATAAATCATGACAAGGAATTATTTTTTAGTTACCGTGTAATTCAATTTTGCAGGAGTTAAATTTTTACTAATATAATAAATAGCATGGGTTACACGATCCTCCTTTTGTCCCAATACTGCTCCTATGGTTGAATCAGAGGGATCAGTGGAAATATGAAAAGGCAATTTCCAATCTGGACCTCTCAAGACCAGTGCTGAAGAAAATTTTTCGTTGAGTGTATCAAATGCAGCTTGACATTCATCATCCCAATGAAATTTAGCTTCTTTAGTCAACAATTTAAATAATGGAGAGGCTATCTTTGTAAAATTTTCAACAAACCTTCTATAGTAGCCTGCATGTACAAGGAAACTTCGGACTCCCTTCTGATTGGTTGGTGGGGGTATCTTTGCAATAACTTCAATCTTTGTCGGATCAACTTTAATTCTTGCAGTAGAAACATGATGACCCAAAACAATACCTTCATTCATAATCATAAAACATTTTTCATTACTTAATGAGAGATTGGTTTCTCTACATCTTTGCAAAACTTTCTCAAGATTATGTAAATCTTATTCAAAAGTATCACCCATGACTATAAATTCATCCATATAAGCCTCTACGCAATCATGCAAAATATCAAAGAAAATACCAAGGACTGCCCGCTGGAATGTGGCTGGGTGAATGCCTCTCATATATGTGTATTCCCAAACAAAAGTGTCTGAAAAGTTTTTCAATGCTTGAATTAATTGTTTTTCTTGTTCAGGGTTTCAAGTAGAATTAATATTCAGAGGTTTTTCAGGAAAAATTTCAACTACCTTACTCCCCCATGCAGTCATGGAATATGCAGGAAATGCAGATAATAAGGTTGAATGTAGTTCAGTTGTTGTACTATACTCATGAGAATCCTACAGGTTAATAATGAAATCTAAATTATGACTAGATTTCCCTTCTTCTTGCTGCAAAAAAATCAAGATTAGAAATACAACAATTTATCAAATTTTCTTCTGAATTTTCTTTAAGGTTAATGGCTTGGGAAATTGTCAAAACTGGTTGGGTACATTCTGAATCATGCTCTTCTTCTTCAACCCAATGTGTATTTTCTGATCTTAGGAGAGGTTGAGTAGGGGCATACAAATTAATGTGCTTTATTTCAGTTCCAAGAGTGATGGTCATGTCTTCGGATCTACACCCTATGTAAGCATATGCCATGGCTAACCATGGTCTCCCCAAGATCAAAGGATGCCCTCCTAAGTTAGTTTTGGGTTGAAGAACATAAAAATCTGCAGGGTACTTCCAGGAATCTAATGAGATGACAATGTCTTCTAATACCCCCTCTGGCTTTACCTTAGACCTATCTGCTAATTCTAACATGGTAGGAGTAGGCAATAAGTCAAAGGTTCCTATTCTAGATAAGGTATCCATAGTCATCACATTAATGGATGCACCCAAATCAATTAAAGTGTTTTTTATAGGTTGTCCATTGATAAAGGTGGTAACAATAGGGATTCCAGGGTCTGCATATTTTTCAGTAACAAATCCGGTAGACATTAAAATTGCAAGATTTCTGTCTACTTGAATTGTAGAGAGTTCTCTCTTTTGTCTTCCAAGTCTCTTAGTACATAGCTCCCTTACTGTTTTGGCATAGATCATGATATATTAATTTCTTTCAGCAAGGGGATCTTAATGCATACATTTCTTAATTCGAACACAAGGTCAAACTCGGGCTGTTTTAGTTTCATTTCCAATCTCTATGGAAAAGGACGTTGGATCGTATGGGATGAGGAAGGTTCTTGTGGCCTTGAAGTAGGTTGTTTTGCTGGTTCATGTGTGGTTTCAACTTCAAGCATTTCTAGAGTATCTTCCTCTACAATCTCTTCAATTCTTCTGGGCTAAGTCACCACTTTTCCAGACCTTACTTGGATTTCCTACAACGACACAGGGAATTATTGTAACGCAGGAACAAAAATTTCTTGCAATGACTGTGGTGCAATACGGTAGGTAGGAAAATTGGGATAGGTGACCAATCCAATGTTTTGAGTAGATTGGATGGTTTTATTATTAGGGTTAGACACTGGCTGGGTAGGAAGTTGTGTAGGATGAGGTTGATTTGGTGGGGTAGGCAACTGACACTGCTGCTATTGAGGTTGAATCATTTTCTGTTGTGTGGGCTACGGTGGATAAAAGTTTTGAGAAGGAAAATTTTGAGTGGTAGGGTAAGAAAAGTTCCCCTGCCAAGGTTGTTGTGGAGATTAAGGATGCCATGGCATTGGAATATTCCACATCTGATTTTGATTATAAGGAACTTGATAATGCAACTGAGCCATACCTCCAGCACATGGTTACCATGGACTTTGAGGTGTCATTGCATAGAGTGCATTGACATCTCCTTGATATGCTAGATATGTTGCTTTGATTTCAGGAAGTGAAGGATATTGATCAGTGGAATGCTGTGCTTCATAGATTCGACATATCTCTATACTATCTACAGGACATTCCCTCAAGGCATGCTTCCTCCTGCATTTCGAACAGAACATGGCCAGGGATTTCTCTGGTTCCTCCTGTTTTTCCTATTTCTTCTTAACCTGCAAAACATCCAATTGAGAAGATAATGTGCTAAGAATATCAGTTTCAAAATTTTCAAATAAATTACACATTTCAGCTCTGGTTACTTAAGCTCCAACAACTGACTTGACAAACCTAGAAGAAGTATCCTGTGTTCCTCCTCCAACTTTAGAATTTCCTCTTGAATATCGCTGACATATCTCACATACTTAATCATAGCCCAACTTTGATATGTAACCTCCTCCCATTAAGGCCAGAATCTCCAGAGATTCTGGTCTGAATTCTCTGAGAAATTTTTTTCTTTTAGTATCCTTGCTCAGTTGATTCATTTTGGATCTCTGTAGATTATACTGAAATCTCTCCACTAAGTCCTCAAGACTCACGCCCTCCTTTTGAGTCATGCCAAAAGTATCTTCTCTGAGGTCCCTATTCTTGCAATAATCTTGATATTTCCTTAAGAATACCTTTTTTCATTTCCCCCCAAGTTGTAATGAAGTTTGAAGCCAACCCGATAAACCACCTGAGAGTTGCATCATTCAATGTTGTAGGAAACAACTCCAGCTTCTAAGAATTGGAAGAATAGTCATAGCTCCTACATAACACATCGAACTTTAATAGAAAGGCATCACGATCTTCACTCGGAACCCCGTGAAAGTTATGCAAGGCTGAAGGATGAATCTTCTTCATCTGAGTAGTTCCACCAACCTCCCTGATATGGAATTCGAATGTGACCAGTTCTTCTTCCTTCTCATCGTATCCATCTATGTGACCAGACCCCTCTTCATGAGCCATTCTAGACCAAAAGGAAGTGGGGCCTTTGTAAACTATAGATTCTATGGAATCAATGGTTTGGAATTCTGGTTCTTGAATAAGATTTCCAAGGAATTCCTTTTCAGGTTGACCACTGAGCGAAGATGTTGTTTTCCTTGTGACAAGAGATTCAAAATGGGTAGCAACAAAATATTTTCATGCATAAGCTGCTACTGTAGAAGCAGGAATATGTTCTGGGCTCTTTTCAGGACCACAAATCTCCTGACTAGACTCTTCTTCTCTTGCTGCCTTATATCTTGTAGACTTCTTTTTCCTTGCAAGTTTATTAGTAAATGAAGTGGTGCTCACACCACCACAAAAGACATTTGTAGATGTTGGATCCAATCATCTACTATGAAAAAAAATTTAAAAAACTACTTAAAAATTCAAAAAACTACTTACCAAACAATCAAGACATGACTTTAGTGAATTTATGACCTCCTCTAGTGCGTAGGCTTTGCCTTTCGTCTTACCACTTCGACTCCCCTAGTCCTGAAAAATTCCAAACAATGCATGTAATACAAAAACACTTAAGTATTATCCCTCTAGCACCTCCCTGACAACGACACCAAATGTGAGTCAAATTATAGCCTTATAATTTGATTTACATAAATCATCAACCCAGGGCAGGTAAGCTTGTGAGATGTTGTGCAAAGTATATGCAGGCTTAACACTGTAAGTGCTGATTAATCTAACTATTCAATCATACAAAACCAATGACTCTTTCTTCCATCAATCACTTAGCAGCAAAGGCTATAGAGTGGATCAAACATCCCTCTATAGCTCTTAAGATTACTGATGATGATTAGGAAAAGATACAGAAATCAACTTACAACAAACTCAAAAATTCACTCAACATTAGAAATCAAATATTCATTAAATAAATTCCACACATTAACAAGAAACTAGTTCATTTAATCAATTGCTGCTGATATATCAGAAAGAGTTCATTAGATGTAAAAATAAATTATTAGTACATAGCATAAATAAAATGAATAAACACTAAATTATGGGAGTTGTGAGCAAAGGGGGCCCTCCCTTACTCACAACCCCTTCAAATTAGAAGAGCTTGCTCACTGAAGTAGACAGAACATATAATATTATATTAATATGAAAAAGATATAGTTGAGTACAATCTGATATACAGTCTTAGCTGAAACCAACCCAGCAACCCCCTATCATGAGAACTAGAACCGCTCGAAGTAAGGAAGACTACTAATCTAAGCCATCGGCTAATAGTTCTGTTACAAAATATCAAATTTAGCCATAATGGGTCTAATCCATGACTGAAAGCATGGATTAGACAAAATTCGTTACATGGTTCTAGATTACCTCCAAACAGCCAACAAGACAAAGTTTATGAATTTGGGCGGTATCGTTGGCAGATCTTAAACGACCAATATGACAGCATCCATATGTGATATATTCCCCACAAAACCCATGTTCCTATTTGATTGGGATATTCGTGGAACACAGCTAACTGTCGATGTTGCTGTAGGAAATCTAGGCAGTTACAATAAATTCGCGGCTACAGGAATTCCAGAGTGTTTGCAGGAAATAGGATCACACATCTGTCTGCAGAAAATGCGAGCCTGTTGTTGAATCAAAACAAATTTGCACAAGAACTCTAGATTAGTTGGCATGGTAATTAAAATAAAGAACAACTAGTTGTAAGGAATACTTAAATTTAAGGTAAGAGACACTTTTTCATGTTAATTTGCATACCTTCAGCCTACGACACCCTTTTGGAAAAAACCTAAGTATTATAACCGAAATAGGCATAATAGGGGTTAAAGATAGTTCGAAATGGGAGAGTTAAAGTATGGAAAAGGGTGTCAAAATTGGGCAAAACCAAGCCCCAACAATGATCAGAAAAATTTATTTCTATTTGATTATAGGATATTTCATACACACAATGTTATTTCCTACTTAGTGCATCAACCACTCAATTCTCCTTCCCTTTTAAATGCTTGATATCAAATTCAAATTCACTAAGAAAGGCAGACCATCTTATTTGATGATCATTAATGTTAGGCTATTTTAAAAAACTCGTTAAGCTATTATGGTCTACCATTAACACAGTTTTTTTCCCAACAGGTAATGCCTCCATACCTTCATTGCATGTATGACAAAAGTCAGTTCTAAATCATAAGAAAAATATTTCTGATCATGTTTCTTTAATTTCTAAGATTCATAGGCTATTTCTCTACCCTCCTACATCAACACTCCCCCAACTCCCTCCTGACACGCATTTGTGCAAACTACAAATTCCTTTTCTGGGTGAAAAATTCTTGACACCAAGGCAGTAGTCAATAAATATTTTAGTTGTTCAAAACTCTTTTGGGAATTTGTTGTCCACTTCATGTCTCTTCCTTTCTTCTGCAAAGAAGTTATAGGATAGGCAATTCTAGAGAACCCCTCTATAAAATCACGATAATATCTTGCTAGGCCCATGAAAGACCGAATGTACATAACATTTTTGGGAATAGACCATTCCATAATGGTCTTAATTTTCTCAGGCTCTACAACAATCCCTTCTGATGGGAATATATGTCGCGAGTATTGTATTTTATCTTTATAAAAATCACATTTACTATACTTAGAATATAGTTGATGTTCTCGTAGAGTATGCAAAATTATTCATAGATGTTCCTTATGTTCCTCTAAGTTCCTTTAATAAATAAGAATGTCATCAATAAAAGTTAGGACAAATTTATCTAGGTAAGGATGGAAAATACCATTCATCAGACTCATAAATGTTGTTGGGGCATTAGTAATCCCAAATGGAAAGACAATAATTTGTAATGACCATATCAATTCCTAAACATTGTCTTATAAATTTCCTCCTCTTTCATTCTTATCCGATGATAGTCTGTCTGTAAATGAATCTTAGAAATTATTGTATCACCCTTCACCTAATCAAATAAATAGTCAATTCTTGGCAACGAGTTTTTTTTTTTAGTTAGCTTATTTAGTTTCCTATAGTTAATACATAATCACAAAGTGTAATCCTTCTCCCTCACAAACAACACAGGGGCTCCCCAAGTTGACACACTTGGGCGAATGTATCCTTTGTCAAGTAACTCCCGCAACTGCATCTTAAGTTCTATTAATTTAGGTATGCTCATGTGATAGGGAGTTTTTGACACCAGGGTCACTTCCAGGACTAATTCTATAGTAAAGTCAATATCCCTCTTAAGAGGCAGCCTTGGAATTTTCTTCAGAAATACATTAGCAAACTCTTGAATAACTGGTATGCTCTCCAAGGTGGTTATCTTATCCTTAGAGTTAGTATATCCTACTTGAACAACATATATTTGACAATCTTTTCGAATGCATTTTCCTAACTGGGTGGTTGTGATAGGTTGTAACTTATTAGGCCTTCTAACGCCCTGAAGTTATTCTCTGACACCCTCCTCGGTAAGGAAACTAATAGTTTTTTCATTAAATTTCCCAAGGACCAATGTCCCTCTAACCAGTCCATTCCAATTAATGCATCATAGGATCCTAAAGATATCATATTTAAATTCACCTTAATCTGATGTCTTGCTATTTCAACAGGACAATTCTCTACTTTAGAAGTTACTCTTATTTTAGCCCTAATGGCTAGCTGTACTAACCAAGGGTTTTTAAATTTTTTGGCTTGCAATCAACATGACTCAACTACTTTTGGACTTGTTAGCACTCCAGGAAGCTCTCCTAGGTTGTAGCTTGGAGATGCCTGGTAACAGATAAATCTTCAATATTGTTCTCTGAACTATTGGAATGGATTAAGGTTTGGATCAAGTCAGATGACTGTTTTAACTCTGTTTTCACTCCAGACATGCATGAACACCCTTAGCTTGACAAGGATTTAGACCACTAATGCTCAATAGTTTATAGATTCAATGGATAGATGGAGAATACTGACTGTACCAGCAGATGCATACATAAACACATATGAATGACTAGCTACATAAAGTAGATGAAACTTGCAAATCTAATTTATCAACGCAGAGATAAGATGATAGTTATCTGGTATTAGACACAGAAGAAAACATGAATAACCTATTCAAGTGCAAGCTTAGAACAGAGGAGAAAATGGGAATTGAACATGTAACAACAAAAGAAGCTTGTGTTATTGGAATGAAGATGAGACACTGCAAGGAACAAAGTATCCATAGTCTCCAAAAGTTGAACACTTGTTACTCTAAACTTTTAGATATTTATAGGCCTTTTACAATGCTCTCGAGCCTTCTGAGGCTCGAGAGGTCTTAGTCTATCCCCTCTGTCTTTAACGACTTGATGCTATGACTAGACACACATGAGCTCAGAGGTTTCTTTTTCTAACAGCAAAGTAGCCACATTCTGGTAAATGTGTTGCGCTGTCAGGTGGCTCACTCGTGCCAGTAATGCTCCATGATAATTTGTTGGTTTGGTTGTGTTGTGCTGTTGCCTTTCCCCTTCCGGTCTTTTGTCTCCCGGTCACTGTCTCTGTCTCCTCGTCTCTATCTCCCAACCTCTGTTCTGTAATGGAATGGGTCTTTGGGCCTTTGAAATCCTTTCAAATACCAACAATGATTGTTTTTTGTTTTACACAGAGAAACGCTACAACACTGTGAAATCCCGCCAAGCTCTATTCATTTCAGACTTAAAAAGTCCTTAAATATTGTCTATTCCTCTATCGGGTCCATCCTCATTGTTATCAAAAGTCGCTTCGGCCTTGCTTCTTTGTCTTTTAAAAGTACGTTAAAAATTGTGAAAATAATGTGAAAAATGGCTCCCTCCGGACTTCAAATATTATATATTTCCCTTCACGAACCCTTTCGGGTCCAGGTCTTATCGCATCGACATTGTTTATTTGTATTTTGTTAAATAATGAAATATGTGAAAATACATAGGAAAATGCCTTTCGACAGATCTTAAATCTTGTGCAATAATATTTATCTAACCATCAGGTCCAGTTCATCGGATCGCAAATGTGTATGTGTATATGCCCGCTCCCCTGTGTAGCCCCGATTGCGATATTACGATGCGATTGATCACAATCGCACATCGCGATAAGCCCGGGCCATTGTAAGTGCTCTTGTAATGCCCGATAGTGATCATGCGATGCAACGTGGGCCGTCGATCTGCGCGCTTGATCGACAGTCCACGTTGACTCCACCGGTCACTATCACAAGTATTCTGTAGTCTGCGCCGATTGCCACTACCTATTGTAACCCACTGATCAGATCTAGACCATTGATCGGCTAGATCTGACAGCTACTATGCATTTCCTTGTTCAGACCTCCGATACTTAGTTTTTCATTGTTTCCTTGGGTTTTTTGCCTCCCGATAATGTTTTTCTGCCATTCTAAGAGCTCTCCTCCTGCGATTGTTTTGATATTTGGCCTGATTTTACTAACTTTTGAAGACTTAGAGAGAATATTTGGGTCCATTTTGGGCCACATGCCAACAAGACTAACGCTGGCTCCTTCTGGGGATGAAAGCCTCCCTGTGAGATATCAAGAACCACAGACCAATGCCTTTCCTGTAAAACCAAAATCACATCTATCTCCTAGTGTTCCATTCGGCATGGAATTTATTTTTCATAGAAAATAACAACTGAAAAACATATTTACAATATCAAGGCTTTAAAGCCTTAAATGAAATAAAGTTTCAAGAACCGCCCATTGACTGGGCCACCTAAAACCTCTTCTCCTTCTAGATTGTGCAGAATAAAGGTATTGTTCTATTGAATTTGAGTGATGACAGACGAGCTTGTCCATAAAGAGTCAAGATTACCATGATTACCTTTCTTTTCCTTCAATGCATCCCATTTGAGAACCCAGACACCAAATTCGAAATTATCCACTTTTGCCTTCCTGTCAAAGGTTTCTTTGATTTTCTTCTGATGAACTTTTGACTTCTCAACCAGTTGTTCTCTGATCTGTTGTAATTCAACCAGGTTATTCATTCTCCTTACTAGGTCATTCGTTTCATCTTATTCTTCTTGAAAGAATTTGGCCACAGGGAGAATATGCTGGATAGGAAAAACAACATCAACGCCATAAACCAGCTTAAATGGAGAATTTCCTATGGACTTCTAGTTGGTAACTCTGTTAGCCCACAGTGCAAACTTCAACTTGGAATCCCAGCTCCTTTTGTTGTCCTCCAACAATTTTTTGATTATCCTTACAAGATTCTTGTTAGATGATTCTGCCAGGACATTGCCTCGAGGATAATAGGAGGTAGAATGCACCAATTGAATGCCCATGGATTTAGTCATGTCCACCAATTCTTTTTCCTTGAAAGTTGTTGCATTATCAATGACTAGTTTGGTTGGACAACCAAATCTAGTGAAAATATTCTCATTCAAGAACTTTATGACAACTTGATGATTAGCATTCTTAGTGGGTATAGACTCAATCCACTTGGTGAAATAATTAGTGGCTACCAAGATCCATTTGTGCTAGCCAGTGGAATGTGGCTTGACATCACCTATAAAGTCCAAGCCCCACTGCTGGAAGGGACCATTGGCATGTACTGGCTTCAAGGGTAGAGACTTTAGCTGTTGTCTTCCTGCAAACCTCTGACATTTGTCATAGGACCTCACAAAAGAACACACATCAGAGAATAGGGTAGGTCAATAATACCCAGCTCTCAAGATCTTGTGGGCTATGGTTTTCCAGTAATGATGACCTCCACATATGCTAGAATGGAACTGGTGCCTGACTTCCATAGATTGTCTTTTATCTAGACATCTCAAGAGGATTCCTGATGGGTCTCTACAATAAAGCAGGTTTTTACTAATGCATAATTTGGCTGATTTGAGCTTAATGGCCCGGGCATGACTCGAGCTAAGACTTGGAGGGACTTCTAGCTTCTGCAAAAAATGAACTATACTAGAATACCATTCACAGGTGGCTAGATTTTCAGCCAAAGACTGATTCTGCTCTTGCTCTTCTGCTGCTTCCTCTATCTTCTCATCACCTGAATTTGAACCCATGCAATTGATGTCTAACAAACTGTAATTTTCCTGAGCCATAAGTTTAGCCACGTGCTGGCGTTTGACAAGCTTAGTGTGCTTCACCTCTATGTTGAACTCTATGAATTTTTCAATCCATTTAGCTCTCTTTCCATCAATATCTGGCTGAGTTAGAACATCTTTTACTAAGGATGAAGGTACTTATGCAACTACTTTGGAATGCAGAATATAAATTCTGAATGTCTTTAAAGATTTTATGAGAGCATAAGCTTGCTTTTCAATAAGGTCATACTTTAGTTCAGCATCCCTCAAAGTTTTGCTGAAAAAGACCACAGGATGCTCTACACCTTAGTCATTTTTCCACAATAGAACTACTGCAAGTGTATCATAAGAGGCAAAAGAGAAGATATAAAACTCCTTGGTGTAATCTAGGCTCATTAGAGTGGGAGCTTCCATGAAAGCTTATTTGATGGATTCAAAAGAGTTTCTTGCAGCATCTATCCATTTTATTTCTGATCCTTTCTTCAGCATGGAAGTGATTTGCTTCACTAGCTCTGCAAAATTTGGAATGAACCACCTTACAAAGTTAATATTACCCAGGAAAGATTGAATGTCCCTTTTTGACCTCGGGATGGACAATGTCTTAATTGCTTGAACTCTTGTTGGATCAATCTTCACATCTTCAGCAGAAACAATACGTCTCAGAAGTTTGCCTTCTTCTAGAGTAAACTGTGACTTCTTTGGGTTCACTGAAATTGCAAACTGTCTACACTTTAGAAAGACCTTCTTCAAATGCTGTAAATGGTCCTTGTGACTGCTGGAAAAGATTGTTATGTCATCAAGGTAAATAAGGACAAACTTGTCCTTCTCTCCCACAAAGGCTATGTCCATGGACCTCTTAAAAGTAGCCCCAACGTTCATCAGTCCAAAAGGAATTTTGGAGTACATGAAAGTGCCCCAAGGAGTAGTGAAGGAGGTATTTTCTTGATGTTTTGGGTGTACAACAATCTGATTGTAACTTGAAAATCCATCTAGGAAAGACATGACTCTAGCCCCTGAAACTTTTTGCAGCAAGTGATCCTTCTTAGGCAGGGGGTAGTTGTCTTTTTTAGAGCATTTGTTCATATTCCTGAAGTCAACACAAAACCCGATTTCTCCATTCTTCTTTCTTACTACCACAAGGTTAGGTATCCTCTTTGAATACCTTAGGGGAACTATGATCTTGGCATCCAACAACTTCTTGATTTCTTTCTCAATCAAAGGCAATAAGAGAGGGCTGATAGGTCTTAATTTCTGCTTAAAAAGGATGGTGTTCTTCTCCAGTGGAATCTTATGCTGAATGATGTTGGTATCATAGGTCTTAAGATCATTGTATTCCCAAGCAAAAATATTAGCAAATTGTTTCATTAGGGTGCAATACTCGGAACTTTGGGCAGAAGATAAGTGAGTGGACAGATTTATGTGCTTTGGATGGGTTAGACTCCCTACATTAGGTTTATGAACAACAAACTCATTTTCTTTTTTGGCAGGATTATAAGGTACGTCATTATGATCAAACAACTTCTCTAGAGGCACCAATCCTTTGGGTATATGGTTACTAGGCAGCTGAACAATGCTATCCTGACCAATCTTGTCCTTTAGCTTGGACTGGTTGCATTCTTCCATGGTTTCATTTTCTTGGTCGATGTGCATTTCAAAAAATTCATCAACGACTTGTAAAAACCTATTAATTTCATCATCATCTTTAAAAACTTTCCAGTATTTGACATTGTCAGGCATAGATGGTCTATATTTCACCTAAACTTCATAAGTCAATTTAGGAGGCAAAGGAGGAATAAACGTGCTAGCAGACATAGCAAGGGAATCAACAAGCTGGTTCTTCGTTCTCTGGATGTAAGAAATGTTGAAAATATTGAAGAGCCCTTGCGCTTCCATACCTCATCTCTGTATGCTTTCATCCTTGGATGCTTTGCTTGGAAAGTTTTGTTCATTTGCTGAATGATAAGATCTACATCTCCAAACAACTTCAGACCTTTGATGCCCATTTCTTTAGTAGCGTTTAAGCCCAATATCAAGGCTTCGTACTCTGCTATGTTATTTGTGACCTGAAAAGTTAACTTGAAAGATAAATGAATGCATTCTTGTGTGGGGGACACAAGGACTACACCTACCCCTACAGCTTCCTTAGAGCAAGCACCATCAAAGAACATGTCCCAAATTTGTGGGCCTTCTTCCTCTGTGATCTGGCAAACTGGCTTCTTAAGGTGCGTGTAGGCCAACTGGGATTATTCAATCTGAAGAATACAAGCTTCAAAATCAGTGTCAACACCATAGATGGGATGATTAGTGGGATTCCTTTCATCACTGATGATATAAGCCAACTGAGCCTCTCTGTATAATCTCCTATTTTCACATCCAAAAACTAGGACAGTAGCATAGGACAAATCATTTTGCAATGTTCCACCTAATCTCTTGATCCAACCTTTGGAAAGAAACATGGCAAACGTGGGGGGTACATCTACTACCACAATATCCATCAACATGCTCTTCATGGGCAGCTGAGACAAGGTGATGGCTAGGTCTTTGATTAGTCCCAAACATTTCACCTTTCTACAGTCAAAAGAAAACATGTCATGATAAGGCTTGGTAATGTCAAGACCCAACTCATCCATGATAGCCTTGGGCATTAGATTATGGCTGGCTCCTGTGTCCAGAAGGCAGTTGTGGAGGATTTTGTCATGAATAGTCAAAGAGACATAGAATGATGGGGAGTTGTCATCATAGTTTTCAATCATTGGGTTGAGAACAACAGTTGGTTTGTCATCTTTCATATTTACATAGTCAGTGGAGGCTTGGATGGCATTAGGCTCAAGGGCCTCAAGGATAGATCTCTTGAAGGACTCATTCTTCACTAGTTCAATTAGAGGTATAGGTATTCTTAGCTTCTAGATTTCTGATTCAAAATTGAAAGGAGAAGGAGACTTGTTAGGGCCTCTTACCTTGTGAGCTAGAGCTTTGAGGATGATGGGATCAACTGTCAGTCGTTTCTGCTTATTAGCTTGCTGTATTGTAGGGACAACAACTTTCTAAACAGGAGTTTCCTCGGCATTATTCATCTTCAACCGCAGATCATATCTTTGCCGATCATTAGTTCGCAGAACAGCTTCACCATCCCACTCTTGGATGATTTGGTCATTGAATAATGACTTTTCATAGGCAGCTAAGGTAAAAAAAGGAGGCACTACCTTTGTCTTCCATACAATGGATCTCATCATCTTCTTCAAACGCTCTTCTTCCATGACTACATTCTGAAAAGGGGCCTTCACCCTTTGGTCTTCATTGGCATCTTTACTTATTTGCAAAATCTGCAGCTGCTCATTAGCTCTTCTATATGGATTTGGATTTCTAGGAGAAAAGGTATTAGGAACTCTTCCTCTCCTAGGGTTCTTCTCAACCTTTAATTTGGAGATTTAAGAGGCTAATGAATCTATCATCTTGGTCATTTTATCTATCTTGGGATCTGAAGATGATGAAGATTCACCCCTCTGTCTCCTTCTGTTAACATTCCCCTTATGCTTCTCTGCAGCCATGATGTTTGATTCTACTTCCAAGGCTGCATCCTGCATATCAGCCAAGGTAGCACATCATCTCTCCCTCAATAGTAGACAGAAGTTAGAATCAAAAGCACTGGCATAGGTGACTTTAGCAGAGGTAGTGTTGGGTTTCACTTTAGCTGGTATCTTGTTGTACATACGATTAAACATCTTATTAAAATCAGACAACAACTCACCATTTTCGCTTTCTAAGTTCCCAAACTCGGCGTGGTAGTAGAGTAGATCCTTCTTATCCCCCCAATGCTTTAGGAATGCATCATCTAAAGCCTCAATATCTGGTATAGACCTTGGGGTTAGTTCTCTGAAACATTTTATAGCCTCTCCATCTAGGCTTTGGACAAAGACTCTCATCCACACATCATCTTCACTAATGTCCAAGTTATTAGCATAGCTATAGAATTATTCAAGATGTTCTTCAGCTGTAAGACCTTCAGTCCTAGTGAACTTATGCATATACTTATGATATTCTCCAGTAGGCATGACATTCAAAGGAGTGGGTAGTACTAGAGATCCATACCTAGCAACTGTGATTCTTTCCATTTTGGTAGGAGTGATTGATAAGACTAAAGGAGTATGATGGATAGGAGGTGAGGTTTCCTTTGGGCTTGCAAAAAAGGAGAACCTAAAGAATAAGGAGCTTTATGAATTTTTGAGATTTTCTCTTCACTACTAGTATTAGATGTTATACCGTCAACATGTATTTGTTCTATTACAGGATTTTCTTGAAGAAATATAGAATATTGTTTAGAACTACCTGAACCTGATGCTCCTTTCTATAGCGCCTTTTTTCCTTTGATGATTTTTTCAAGGTTAGGCACTGGGTTAGCTTGTGGCTTCTGAGGATTTCTCTAAGTATGCCTTACAAATTGAGCTAGAAATATGAAGTGGAGTCACCAAGAGGTTCGTTCTCCAGTAGAGTCGCCAGATAGATGATTACAACCGAAAAAGTGCCCAGACTTTGTCTATCATCAAAGCTGGATCTGTGTCGTCTCCCAAGGAAGCTAAGCTTCAGTCTCCTGTCCCTGGCAGCGGCGCCAATTATGTTAGCACTCCAGGAAGCTCTCCTAGGTTGTAGCTCAGAGATGCTTGGTAACATATAAATCTTCAATATTGTTCTCTGAACTATTGGAATGGACTAAGGTTTGGATCAAGTTAGATGACTGTTTCAACTCTGTTTTCACTCCAGACATGCATGAACACCCTCAGCTTGACAAGACATTAGACCACTAATGCTCAATAGCTTATCTATTATATGGATAGATGGAGAATACTGACTGTACTAGTAGATGCATATATAAACACATATGAATGGCTAGCTACAGAAAGTAGATGAAACTTGCAAATCTAATTTATCAACGCAGAGATAAGATGACAGTTATCTAGCATTAGACACAAAAGAAAACATGAATAACCTATTCAAGTGTAAGCTTAGAATAGAGGAGAAAATGGGAATTGAACATGTAACAGAAAAATAAGTTGGTATTACTAGAATGAAGATGAGAAACTACAAGGAACAGAGTATCCACAGTCTCCCAAAGTTGAACCCTTGTTACTCTGAACTTTCAGATATTTATAGGCCTTTGACAATGATCTTGAGCCTTCTGAGGCTTGAGAGGTCTTAATCTATCCCCTCTGTCTTTAACGACTTGATGCCATGACTAGACATACATGAGCTCAGAGGTTCCTTTTTCTAACAGCAGAGTAACCGCATTCTGGTAAATGTGCTGTACTGTCAGGTGGCTCGCTCATGCCAACGATGCTGCATGATCATTTGTTGGTTTGGCTATGTTGTGTTGTTGCCTTTCCCCTTCCACCCTTCTGTCTCCTGGTCTCTGTCTCATGACCTCTGTTTTGTAATGGAATGGGTCTTCGGGCCTTTGAAATCCTTTCAAATACCAACAATGACTGTTTTACACAGAGAAACGTTGCAACACTGTGAAATCCTGCCAAGATTTTTTCATTTCGGATTTCAAAAGTCCTTAAATACGGTCTATTCCTCTATCGAGTTCGTCCTCATCGCTATCGCAAGTCGCTTTGGCCTTGCTCCTTTGTATTTTAAAAATACGTTAAAAATTGTGAAAATAACATGAAAAATGGCTCCCTTCGGACTTCAAATATTATATATTTCCCTTCACGAACCCTTTCGGGTCTAGGTCTTATTGCATCGACGTTGTTTCTTTGTATTTTGTTAAATAACGAAATATGTTAAAATACATAGGAAAATGCCTTTCGGCGGATCTCAAATCTTATGCAATAATATTTATATAATCGTCAGGTCCAGTTAATCAAATCGCATACGTGTATGTGTATATGCCCGCTCCCCTGTGTAGCCCCAATTGCGATATTGCAATGCGATTGATCGTAATCGCACATCGTGATAACCTCGGGCCATTGTAAGTGCTCTTGTAATCCCCAATAGTGATCATGCAATGCAATGTGGGCTGTCGATCTGCGCGCTTGATCAATGGTCCACGTTGACTCTGCTGGTCGCCATTGCAAGTATTCTATAGTCTGTGCTGATTGCCACTACCGATTGTGACCTGCTGATCAGATCTGGACCGTCGATTGGCCAGATCTGACGGCTACTGTGCATTTCCATGTTCAGACCTCCGATACTCAGTTTTTCACTGTTTCCTTGGGTTTTTTGCCTCCCGATAGTGTTTTTTCGCCATTCTAAGGGCTCTCCTCCTACGATTGTTTTGATCTTTGGCCTGATTTTGCTAACTTTTGAAGACTTAGAGAGCATATTTGGATCCATTTTGGTCCACATGCCAACAATGCTAATAGGACTGATATAACTCAGGCTTTCCCCCGGGTCTATTAAAATAAAGATGACATGGTTAGCTATTTTACCTTCCAGTTCTATCATCGTAGGTTGATATTCAACCTGATGATCCTCAAACAAAACATTAATCCTTGGTATATTTCTCGCCACTTCCCCAATTGTAGAAGCTTCTTGAATATTAACAACGTGTTTTGTTCTGATGGGGTGAGGACATTTTTTTATAATAATGGGACTCCTGACAGCCCTGACACTTTAAGTGAGGTTTTTGCGGTTAACTAGGTTCTAGTTCACATGACACTTCATCTTGTCTAGTTTCATTTTGCAATCTGATTTTTTATTGATTCTTCCTAGAATGTATTTTTTGTTGACCTTTGTGTACATTATTGGTGCTGGCAGCTTTTACATTCCTAGTATTTTAGAAACTCTTCTGTCCTTTCTTATTAGACCAGCTCTTACCACTTTCCCTTTTTTGCTTCATTTACTGATAACATAATTGGGCCTTTTTAGTGGCCTCATCAATCATTTTTGGATTGTCAAATTCCAACCTTTCCTTCATGAACACTAGTAAACTATTGATGAAGCACTACACCTTAGCTTTTTCTTCACGAATATAGGGGACATATCTGAGTAAGGAGGTAAACTTGGTTACAAATTCATCCATGGACAACTATCCTAACTTCAAATCATGAAACTCTTTTGTTTTTTCATCATAGAACTGTTCTATTAAATATTTTCCATTGAAATATTTTTTAAAATTGTTCCAAGTCACTTCCTGTTCATTGATTCCCTGAACAATATTAATTTCTTCCCACCATAGGGTCGGTTTACCTTATAACTAATAAATTTCCAACCTGGGCTTTAAATTTTTATCATACTCATAAATCTGAAAGTATTTATTCATGATAATTAGCCAAGGTTCAACAACTTCCTCTACCTCACCGTCAAACATCAGGGGTTTAATCTTCTTGAATTCCCCATGTAGTTAAATTATTTGTTTCTTGGTCCTTTTTCCATAAAAAACGTTGTTAGATCCTTCTTCATTATCATCTCAACCCACCTCATATTCTGTATTTCATTCCATTTTTCGGTGTTCTTTAGTCCTATTTATGTTACCAAGACTTGGATTTGGCTCTCTTTGATTTTTTCTATCTAAAAGATTCTTCATGATTCTTTCTTGTTCTTGCCTCAATCTCTCATAGTCAACCCTAAAATTTCTCATTTCATCTCGTAACTGTTGAACTGTTTCTATCAGCATAACATTTGTGTTGCGGAAGTCTTCTCCCAACTGAACCCACATTTCTGGATTAACTTTTGGAAATGGTACAAGCCTAGTTCCTACAGTTGGTCTCACTGGTGGTGTGATTCTTGCTCCTCCCCTCATCCTGCTTCCACTCTCTACACCAATAACACATTTGTTATTCTCTCAATCTCCCAAACAAGACACAATGTTGAAACCGTGGTGCTTTGATACCATGTGTAACATGCAAAGCCACCAACCAAAAACGCACACACACACACACACACACACGCACACACACACACACACACACACACATATATATAATATATATATATATATATATATATATATATATATAATTGTCTCTAGCTCTTGACTTGTACTATGAATTATTTATATTTTTTTAAAGCATTTGAATTAATTGACATACAACTAAATTAATTGACCTAGTCATAGCTAGTCATGAATACACTTTATGTTCCTTATAATGTGGTAAATCTAACTTATAAGTGTGAATGCATTAGCGACGAACCCACCTAATATTAATAGCACTAAGGGAACTACGCTATAATTGTTTGGCTTAATCTTTGGTTGTCATATTATAATATTGTGAGGTGACCTACCTTCAAATGTTTCTCGAAGGTTCTCTGGTCTCTAGAAATCATACAAAGAGGCTTGACTAATGAGTGTGACAGGTTTTAGGAGGATCCTTGGTACCGTCGATCTATGGATATTTTATCTAAAAATTCATACTCTTTGGGAACCGATTAGGGTAGTTTTCACTCATGCCCTGCTTCTCATTTGTATCATTTTCTCTTGCTGTTTACAAGAGGAGAGCTTTGTAACTCCCTAGAAACCTTATCATTCATATTCTCCAATGAATGTGATTGCATCTCTTGTACAGGTATGGTGTTATTAAAAGCCCTTAATCTTATTGAGATAATTCTTAAATATGCATTATAACCCCTCTGATTTCTTGGCATTGTTTATGTATGCAAGGGTTTCAATAGGATGGATAACACTTATGCAAACAACAGTTTGCAAGAACCTTTGTTTATCAAGAATGAGGTATATATTGTGTTTTTTAGTTTTGGTCGCCATATGATGACTAAATTTGATTCCGATGGGAGCTCTACATCCCATCAAAGGAAAGGGATACCCCAGGTACTATTCCTCCTTTGTAAGTACTTTTTCTTAATATCCGTCTTGTACACAGTAATCTTGTTTTCCTTCTTCTAAATGTGAGCTTCAATTATTTGTCTGCAAATATAGAGTTTGACATCATGGTCGAATTGGAGTGAGGATTAGTGTTTTCTTCACATCCTTCTAGGTTTTTAATTTTCTTATCCTCTTTTTACAGGTTCTCAGGATATTCCCTTTCATGGCTAGATACAAGGCCAGTGAGGTTTATGCAGCGCTATGTTGTTGACTGTTATGAGAGGGTTTATATTTTTTTTTAATATGGTCTAATGAGACCTTTTTAGCTGAGCCTTAGATCATATTGTAGGCTTAAGCTTTTGAAATTCTTTCACTATGAACTTAATCATGCCTTTTTTAATATAGATAAATTTTGTGCAAGAGAGGCTACAATGTACAGTCAAAATCACTCATCCCTTTTTCCCCTTGGAAAAATCTAGGCAGATCAACCCCGAAGGGAATCTTTTAAAGCTCATCGGCTAGACTAACAAGGCCTAACCCTAAGGGCATCCAAGAGAATTGACTTTTTGACCTCCCGTTTGGTGAGGTACTTAACAATGGGGACTTGACTAGTTGATCTAACCCTTGGGGCTGAATCACTCATCCCTTGTATGAGGGTTTTGACTTATAAACACTTTACCATGGGGATTCTTTTCCAAGGTTTTCTATCTGTATAATTAACAAAAGTGCATTGCATGAATATATATTTTCAATTATGTGGTAGTATATTCCATGACTCTGTTTTAGTTCTACAATGGTTGTGTTTACATGATGTGAATAAGTAATTGTATCTGCGTACTCTCTTACCCTTACTCAACTATTGTTCCAAAAAAAGATAAGTTTATGCCAAGCTTGAATTTGTTCTTTCATCCAATTTCCTAATACATAGTGCATGAAATACCATCGCGGGTCTGGTTAACTAATTTTAATTGGGTTGACGGATCTAGAACAATTCTAAGTTGCCAATTTTCACTGGCTAGCTTAGGACCAAACCATTAATGAGATTTTCTGGTATCAGTAAGTTTATTTGGCCTTATTCGTGGATTTCTATGAACATTTTTTTCCGCGGTTAAAGTTTCACTGTTATCTTGAACATAATTCTCATTAATACAAAGGAAATATCTACGCATGGATGGTTATAGTTTATGTTCGTATTGCTATAAAGATTGTGTGCTGGTTCTTTATTATTCTTTTACCCTTTGGTTTAAAGAAAAATACTTGCAGTCTAATTTTAATTTTATTATTTACCTTCTTCATTATTTTGTTGGTTTATACAGTTAGCCTAGGGTTGACAAGACCTAACTCCTTCTAGGACCTATCTTGACCCAATGGGCTCAGTTTCCTACACACTTCAAAACAAGGATTTTTCTAGTCACGAGTTCTGACCCACAGATTTGGATCTAACCTATCTATACAATATTATCATAAAACAATTTCTAGTTAGATTCCTACAGAATTTCCTTTGTGTCTACCTAGCCTTTAACCCATTACAATTTAGTAATATTATTCAAAAGTTCTAGTGTATCGTATTCCTACAATACTTACAGTTGCAAACCAACCTTTCTTTCTATTCAAAAGGCTTACATATTTACAAAAACCTTTATGGTACGGGGAACCCAATTATTGTTTTTGATACACGTATAGTTTAGAGTTAGGATCAAACACTCATGGTTACCAACCCTTATACTTATCAATAGTCAACCATATTTTCAATAATACATATCATGAATATTAATCCACTATTCATTCATTTATATCATGACAATATTTCCAAATCAAATTTCTTATTTCATATCAGTCACAGAGGAAACACAATGTCTACAAAAATATTATAGGTTTCCAAAGAAATTGCACTTATCTATTTAGTAAAAAATGTCAGAGAATTCAATTTGGGTTAAAACCTCTCCTCCCAACCAGTGAGATGGAAATTACATCCAATTCTCCCCCTGAGCCTTTTCAATATCCAGAATAGTTAAAAGACAATGCCCCCATAAGGGTCGGATCTTGGCATTAAGGCTGTCCAGTTCAACCAAGAATTCTTAGACTCATAAGTCTATCTTAGGGATTCCACTGGCTCCGAGCCCAGCTAAGGAATACATAAGCTGACAATGTCATGCCTCCCTTAACACCCTGTTTAAGGTTTCTAGATCCTTCTATCTTCTCTTCAAGATGTCTCTAGCCTTTTGTTGTAGCCTTTATTGGCTTCTTTTCCCTCTGAGATGTTTTATCTCTAGGGAGAGAGGAAGAAGATGTCTCTAACTGTTTGGTAATTGAAAATTTCCTCTAGGATGCTCTCCCATGAATTCCAAGACTTGTCATAACATTTCTTTAATTATAAATTAAATCAAAACTTTTAATAATTTAAAGTTTCTAACTAGACTTTTCACTTAGTCCAAAATTTACCAAGTTTTACATAGTAAAAGTAAATAATAAAATGGTAAATAGAGTGTTGCATTACACCTACACATCTCTCATATACTAAGTTATAAAACAACTTTTTAATACAAAAATAATATAATATATAAAAAAATAAAATAAAAATATTTTTATGACATATAAACAAATAAAATGATTGGACAAAAAACATAATAAAGACTAATAACACGAGACAACATTTACCTATTAATATAATTGATCAAATCATCTATCTAAAATATTAATAAAATCTATCTAAATAAATTATGGAAACTTATATAACAATCTAAACAATTAAAAATTTAAGTTAAAATGTTATTTCCTTGTTCTTTGATATGTAGTACTTTTATTTGGGAAAGTAAAGACAGGTCGAGTAAACTCTGCTTTTCTTTGCTATCAAATTTTAAATTTGGACTTCCAATGTCCCTTCTTTCCATGTCTTATGTATTCTTCTTGGCGTGTGGCCCCTTTTAAAGAGGGTATTTGTGTTTTAATGCCCCTCATTTTTTCTATGTTCTTCGTTGGGCATATAGTCACAACATACTATTAAATCAACTTGCATCCAAATCGCTGAGTTTTGGTCAAGGTACGAGCTTTGTTTATAATAAGGGAGTCGGTTTTTTACAAGTTTTATTCACCATCTGTCTCAT